>OZ014521.1:186600054-186707987 GCA_963966055.1 Lathyrus aphaca
ATCTATTTTTATTATTTAAATATTAATTTTCATATTTTATTTAATTCAAATTTTAAAATATTGGTTTTTTCATTAAAATTATTATTTTCTGAATAAAATCTCAAAAAAATATCAAAAAATAAAATACTTGAAAATATTTTATTCACAATTTATTTGAGGATAGAAATTTTATGTTATTTAACATTTCAATTAATTTTTTGATATACAAATATATAAAAATTGTTGTTCTCTTCTAGATCATTCTATTTTTAAGGATTATATTTTCCTTTATTGAAATAATTAATATGGGTAATTGAATAATGATTGGTTTTTAATTTTTGAGTTTTTTTCTTTGATTTATTTCAAACTCTTATATTTATGTTCAAATCTTAAAAAATCACAAAAATGGTATTTTTTTAATATTTTTTTCTTAATTTTCGTATTAATTTATTAGGTATTTTTAAAAAATATCATTTTCGTATTAATTTATTAAATTAATTTATTAGGTATTTTTTAAAATCAATCAAGTTTGTTAATAGTCTTAATTATAATTGATGTTTTTCCTTTTTCAATAACCTAACTTTTTAGTATAAATATGTCTCATATTTGCACTTTTCATACACCCAGAATTCACACAAAAATCAGTATAAAAAGTTGTTGTTGTTCACATTGAAGAACAACAACACTAAAAGAGAATAGGGGTCGGGATCTTGCACTACAAAAAAAAAGATCTTCCATCAAAGGAGAATGGAGAAAAAGTATGAAAGAAAATGAACTAAAAGAGAAGAACAAGGGAAAAGGGAGAGGATGAGGCTCACAACGTGGATTTCTTCTCCTGATAACTTTCGGGCGGGTAAATTCTTATCTTATTATCTTTATTATTGTGTTATATATATTGTGGTGTGTTGTATAGTTTATTAAAAAAAATTATAAAGTTCTAATGAACTAATTTTTATGGATGATCTTGATTTCTTAAATTATGGTATACTAAACTGATTGTCTGCTAACCTTTTTAGTAAAACTATTATTAACACTTGTGGGTTTGATATTGGGATTTCATTTGCTTATTTTGTTAATGAATTGCTTGAATTATCATATATGTAAAAAACAACGATAAATATCAAAATAATTTTTTAAGTCAAAATCTCATACTAAACTAAGAATCAAAAATCATAATTTTTACAAATTATGAACCTTTATGATAATTAATTAATTAATTAGTTTACCTAATTAATTATTTTAAATTAGGTTTTGGTATTTTAAGAGATTTAATTATTAGAATCTTGTGGATTTTGAAATATTATTATTTTGTTTAGGGATTTATTAATTAATTAATTGATTACTTGATTAATTAATTAATTAATTAGGATTTATAATAATAATTATAGATTTTCATGGGGAATTAGGAATAAATAATTATGACTTATTTTGGGGTTTATTTGGATTTTCATAATTATATGTTAATATTTAATAGAAAAAGGATTTTATATTATCTTCTACAAAAAATATGTTGAGATATTTTCTTTAGAAATTTGGAGATTAAACTATTTCGGGATTAAATTTTATTATTTCTTGGATTTCAAAATATGTGGGAATTAATGGCATTTTGGGGGTTTCAAATATATTTATTAATTTGATTTACTTTCTAAAAACTGTTTTTCTCTTTTCAAAAATTTAAAAACAATAGGATTCATTCATGTTTAAATTTTTGAAAAGAGAAAAACAGTTTTTAAAATGTAAATCAAACAGACCCTAATATGAGGTTTCTTAATAGGGGTTTTGGGATTTCATAACTATTTTGGGGTCTTACAAATTATTTTGGGATTTTTATAATTGTTTTGGGGTTTTATTATTATTTTGGGGGTTTTAAATGAAATTTTAATTAAAAGTTTTTATAAAGAGAAAATCAGGGTTTTCTTAAATACTTGATCAAAACGGGGTTTTAAAAAAAATAAGGGTTTTTATCACTTAGTAAGGGGTAGGGGATTATGGAAAATTAACTACGACGCTCTGATCCCTCTTTTGAGGGTACGTAGGCATAGGGTTTTTGAACAAAGACCCTAGCGAGTACAATAAGGGATAAAATTAAGATTTTTTTGGATTTATTAAATTTAAATTTATTTGGAATTTATAATCATGAAATTTATAAAAATAAACAAACAACCCTAAGAACATAGAAAGGATCCTATTGGATACAATAGAAGTGAGGGGTGCCTAACACCTTCCTCTCATTTAACCGGCTTCCGAACTCGAGGTCTCTACCCTAGGGATTTAGGTTTATCACTATTTTTACCTAAAAATGTGATGGCGACTCTTAGATTTTAAGTCGACCGCGATAGTGTGTTAGGCTCGAAGAGTCTTTCGATGGAGTAAATATCTTGATAGAGATGGTTGAACTGCTCATGATTCACATCCATAAAGTCGTGGAAATCCATGCACATGGTCGTGAATTCTCCTCTAAGAGTAGCAACTTCAGTCCTAAGCGCGTCGATTGCAGCAACATAATTGACGAGTGAAAGACACGAGAAACAAAGGCGAGTGAAAGAGCATCAAAAAGAAGGGATGGGTGGTTTTCATAAGCTTGAGGGGTCTTAGGTGGAGTGGGTGACTCGCTCTGACCTTCTAAGTCATATAGCCAGTTATCCCGGTTATGCACATTGGTCCTCTCATGGTTAGGCAAGGTAAAGTGGTGTAACACTTCATTGTTAATTAGAAACTCAAGCTCATTTGGCCTTGGGTTCCTTATAAGGCGATGGTTAAAGGAAAAGGCAACGTGCATTGTTCTGATACCGCCTAAAATTGTTAGGTGAAAAAGTGGGTATCAGACCAATAGACGCAATAATCACGGTAATTAGGCCTCCTATCAGGATGGGTCCATGGGTAACACATTGTTGAATTCCAAATATATCTTATTTTGATCCATTATTCTTGTCATTTTTCAACTCATTTCTTGTGTTTAAATGGATTTATTCCATGTTTTTTATGTGATTCTTCAACTGTACTTTAATTACTTTGGATGCTTTGATATGTGTGTTATTGTGCAAAATATAGACATAAAACATCAATGATTAAATAACAAATGATTGGACAAGTAAGCCAAAGAAATTATGAAGAATTCAACAAGTTCGTTGTCTGAACAAGAAGTGAAGCCAAGGCGAGCTCGGAGTGTGAAGCCAAGGCGAGCTGGAACTTTTGGATGGCAGTAGGTTTTGGCCATAAGTTCGTTATGCGAAGCTGTAGCAAAGACGTTCGCAATGCAAAGAATAGGTTCACAATGCAAAGTCATATGTTTCTTCGATTGCGGTTTAACTGTTTAGAGGCACTTCATGTGCCTAAACGTAGACTTCGCAGTGCGAACATGACATATTTTTGTACTTCTATATAAGTATTTTCTTGTACTTTTTGAAAACAAATTTAAAAAACAAATATTTTCATAATAAAACTTCATCTCTCTCTTAATTCCGTAGATATTTTGACATATTTTTGTGAGTTGATACTCACTAGTATAAATCTTTTATTTTATTGTGTTGATTATTAGAATGAGTAGCACGAGTAACGATTAATATTGCAAAGACCATAATAATGTTTTTAACACGAAAGATATTGTGAGGATGCGTGATAATAGAAATGAAGAACTATATTCATATACTTATAAAATTAGTGGAATGCATGTAAGAAAGGTTAATTGTATGTACGCATTTTGATCATGGTGTTTATATGAATCAATCATTTATCTGATATGGATGTTATCCTCGTTTACTTGTTTACACATTGATTTGAATCGTTATATACTCTTCAGATCTGGATCTAAGATGACTATCTGTTAGGTTCTAAACTCTAGACATAAATTTAGATTTAAGATTTACGTGAGTATCTTTTCTTAATGCTCTGTGTTGTTGAGTTGCATGAGATATCACCAATGAGATAATACGGTTGTTCTCTCGACTTTGTGTTAGACGTAACCTCTTTTATGGGTGATATATGAGGGTATTAGAAGAATGATTAATTGTGTTTAATTGGCCAGAAAAATGTATGTGTTATCGGTTGATGAGATCCCAATCCCAATAAGGCTCCGTTTATTTTAAGTATTTAATTTATATTTTCCGTCTTTATATTTCCTGTTGTTAGCTATTGTACATTAAATTTATTAACCAAATTTTCACAACAAGCTTAGAAATTTAGATACCATTGAACAACGTTCTTTCCCTCGCACCAATCCTTGTGGATAAGACAAATCCCATAATTCTTCCAAACTTAACGTTTACTTGCCATTTTACCACTCGAACGTATGTGCTATCCGATCTAGGTTAGTAAGTATATAGGTCAAAACATTGATAGGCCTAGAATTGAAAGCACAAAATATGAAGAAAAAAAGTCATCTCTGGACACAGAGGTAATGTTCTCCTTTTTCCCTAAAAGGGTATAGGATAGGATATTGTGGAAATATTTGATGGCTGAGTTATGGATACTATCAAAGTCCATGGAATTTGATTTAGGATGAGGGTTTATAGAAATTCTACCCCAAAAGTAATCAAGTTCAAGTTCCATAAACCTATCTTCTTGTGCTACTGTAAAAACATCAGGGCCACTGGGGAATCCTAGAAAGTCAGCCATCCCACGGTGGGTAAAACAATAGTTATTCCCAAACAATATAAAGGTAGATAAGCCTTTATTAAACATTATCCTTTGGTTAGGATCATAGAAGAATGAACTTAAAAACTTAAGGGTTAGTTTTCAGTAAATGTTATATCTCCTCCTTACAACAAAGTTATCCCAACTAATTTGGTTAAGCATAAAACTAACACTATCTCTAATACCTAGGGTGTTCATAGTTGGTTCATCAGGGTATATAGTTAGTGTCATCTCTCTCTAAAACAGAACTTCATAACATTGCCTTTGTGTTTTGTTTATGAAATTAATCTCCATATTATCTACGGGCTGCATCTCTAAAGTTGTTATGAAAATTAACTTTTGCTAAGTAGCCTGATAGTAGATATAAATCAAGTTAGTATTGATCAATATAATTAAATATATCGCTTATTATATTGGGGGAAATAAGAGTCTAAAATTATGGTCTGCCTCCCATGCAAAGCTTCATTTAATGTCGGTAACTCGACACATTTTGAATAAAACTATTATTGTGAAAGAGCGAGAAACTCTTCTAGTTTGTTATCGATGTAGTAATCTTTGTTTTCTACACAATGATAATGTTTAAGTCGCTTCCTATTTTCAACGAATGTATCCTTTGATTTACTTCTTGTTTCTACAACTCTATTTTGGAATACTTTGATAATCTAAAAAGGTCTGAACCATCTAGAACGAAGTTTGCATGAAATAGTTTTAGTCAAAAGTTAAAGAGAATGATCAATTCACCTTTATTGAACTCTCTTTGTGTTATACGTTTATCGTGCCACTATTTTGTTCTTTCCTTATAAATCTGGTCGTTCTCGTAGACGTCTAACCTTAGTTCCTTTAGTTCATGGATGTCTAGAATTATTTTTTCTCTTACGACCGTATAATACATGTTAAGAGTCTTAATGGACCAATAAAATTTATGTTCTAGTTTAACCGGCAGCTGGCATGATTTACCATATACTAGCTTAAATAGAGTGGTTCCTATTGGGGTATTATAAGTTGTTATATAGGCCCATAGAGCCTCGTGAAGTTTGGAAGACCAGTCTTTCCTAGAGGTTGCAAAGTTTTCTCTAAAATTTTCTTAATTTTCCCATTGGAAATCTCAACTTTTCCACTCGTTTGTGGGTGGTAAGGTGTTGTTACTCGGTGTCGGACTCCATATTTGAGCAATAGTCTTTCAAAGATATTTGAAATGAAATGAGAGACATTGTCACTAATGACGAGTCTCAGCACACCTAATCTAGGAAAATGGTATCCTTAAAAATTTTAATCATGACTCGTGCGTCATTTTAAGGAGAGGCTACAATTCAATCCATTTTGATATGTAATCAACAGCAATAAGTATATATTTGTTACCGAAGGAAGATAAGAAAGGACCCATAAAGTTAATACCCCGCACATCAAAACCTTCCACTTCTAAGATACCTTTCAGTGGTATCTCATCGCGTCTAGAGATATTTCCAGTGTGTTGGCACCGGTCGCAATTGATAATCGCGGTATAAACATCTTTCCATAAGTTAGGTTAGAAAAGACCGGATTGCAATATATTTTCACAAGTCATGGAAGTGCTTGCATGCCCTTCATAAGGTGCGCCATGGCAATGATATATGATATTGTTTACCTCTTCTTCGGAGACACAGCGACGGAAAATACCACCAGCGCCTCTCTTAAAAAGAAGGGGCTCATCCCAGTAGTAATGTTTTAAATCATGGAAAAACGTTTTCTTATGTATGTAAGTTAATTCTGGTGGAATCACTCCACATGCTAGGTAGTTGACAAAGTCATCATACCACGACACTATGGATTTTGCAAAAACTGCTTCCACGACTTCTTTATTTTCAATTTCAGGATTAATTTGATAGCATTGAGTTGTGTTATTCTCTAATTGGGCTACAAGTCGGTCATATGGGAAATCATCGTTGATGGGCACTTGTTCGAGTTTTATATTCTCGAGTCTGGAGAGATGGTCATCTATAACATTTTAAGTGCCCCTTTTGTAAGAACAAGAGTTGTCTCTGCATTTCATCTCTATGTTTTGATGATAACTATGAAGTATTTATAAAAGAACCATTTTATGTTATGATGTTTGTTAAAGTGCAGATCATGAATATTATATATTAAGATCTAACAAACATTATGAATGAGTACGTAAATGCTAATATGTGAAGTTACTATGTGTCGCTCCAGGGATTTTCATCCTAGTACAAACGCGAAAGTGGCGTGGAAAAGTTAGAGTCGCCAGCCATGCATTTTATCCCGAATGAATGGGAAAGGTAATGCTACACAAACCTAAGAGAGAAGGAAAGGACGGGGTCCTGTGAACCAAAGATCTGGGTTCGGGAGTCGGTTACGACCTGGGAAGGTATTAGCACCCCAGATTGTTTGTCGTATCCGACATGATCCATGCTTGTTTGTCTGTTTCAAAGGATAAAAGAATTAAACTGATGTTGAACAAAATCGTTGACTGGAAAGGAAGTGAGAAAGGGAACTGGGAAAAAGAGACCGAAAAGGAAGGGGGGAAATGTAGGGAAAATAAAGAGTGTGCTCGAATGGGCCCTACCCCGCTGCCTACGTACCTCATCAGGAAAATGAGGATCAGAGTCGACGTAGTTCGCCTAACTAAGGCAGAAACTATTTATGTGTTTTTTAGAGTTGAACTGCGTATGTCTATGCTCAGGTGTTGCAGGCTCGTCTGGTACGAGTGCGTTACCGTCTTGCAAATGAGACAAGTCGTTGTAAGTTCGCATTTAGAGTGAGTGAGGTGAGAAAAGAATTCCCGAAGGAAAAGACGAGTGTTGTTTGTTTACTGTCTTTTAAAGAAGTGTTTTCTGAGATTGTTTGTTTGTGAACATTCTCATACTAAGGCTTGTTCATCGTGGTAGAGCCTTACACCTCGGCCCGAAATGGGACGTGTATAAGTAAACCACGGAAAAGTCTTGTGTCGTACGAGAAGATCAACCTTTATTAGGTGTTTTTTTTACTTTTCTTTGAGATGAGAAAGAAAGCAAAGCGAACCAAAGGTAAAAGGATAAGGGAGACTAATAATTCCTAGTGTTGTCATGCATGGATGAACCTAGGTTAGTGCAGTTTTCTAATCCTAATGAGAAAAAGGAAAAGAAGAGGGAATTAGAAATTAACTTACTTCCTAAGGAAGCTAAGTCATTTCTAAAGGGGATTAGAATGAAGTTATACGATTCGAGTACAAAATGCTAAAACAAATACACTTTCAAAGCATAAAGGAATTAAAAGGATGAAGTTATGTGAACTTACCTTTACCTCTCTACAAAACAAGGGTTGGTAGGATAAACATGATAAAATGAATGAAGTAAACAAGTACCAAACAAATCCTAATTCATCTAGGACCTAATCTAGACTCAATCATAAGCCTAAGGGACCTAAAAACTATGCAAAGCAAAAATCCAGCAGCTACTACAGCTCCTATAGCACAAACAGCTAATAAATGCAAGGCAAAATGCAAATAGCTTATTACAAATATCAAACAACATGCAAAATAGGTGTAAAAAGTCAAAACAACATGAAAGCAACATTTTTTTACAGCTCATGTTTCAAAATGCAGCTATGGAAAGTGAAGCAAATTTGAATGATTTTTCAATATGCACAAAAATGATGATTTTAATGCAATCAAGTGATGCAAGAATTTATGCAAGATTAATGCAATAACATGCAAGAAATTTACAATGGAATGCAACATCAATATGCAATTAAAATGATGCAAGATACATGGTTTATGTGATTCTTTTTGGATTATGCAATTTTCAATATGCACAAAAATGGATCAAAATGTGTATGGTTTCATGATGCAATGCAAAAAACAGAGGTATACATGTTTTTTATTATGCTATGAAAGATGCTTAATTATGCAAACAATGGTCACAAAGTTATGAGCATATATGCAACATTTATGCACAAAAACGAAAACTAACGAAACTCATGTCAAAAGCTACCAAAATTACAGGATCATGCACCTAAAGTAGTCCTAAAAATTCCTTAAAATCATGATCTATCAAGCTATGATGATTAAAGAATGAACTATGCAAGGACATGCCATGAAACAAGCTGATTTTTCAAAATCAAACAGCGTTAACCGGTTAACGCTATAGGTTAACCGGTTAACAGTTTTCAAAAGTCAGTTCAGAGGGAAAATTAAAACGTGTTAACCGGTTAACCCACAGCGTTAACCGGTTAACACTGAACAGAATGCAGAAACAACAATGCAAAAAAGCACTTTTGGTCACAAACCTACTTCTACAAGTTCCTAATACACTCATGAACATGCTAGCATGGATTTTCTACTCAAGTATGGATTCCTAACACCTATTAGCATCAATAATAAGATACAAACCTAGCTACTAACAATCAAAATAAGCAAATCGTAACAACGATCAAGAACGCAAGCAAATGATCAAAGAATGTTGTACGACGAGATAAAGTGAATAAATTAAAAGCGAAAAGCGGTTTCGGATTCACCAACCTACAAAGCGGAGGATTGCTTTGGTGATTGTTGCAATGATTGATGCTCAAACGAAGAGAATACCGAAGAATTCCTCAAATGCGCAAAATAAATGCAATTGGTGGAGATCTTGATGAACATTTGCAAAATCACTTCCAATAAGCTGAAATCCATCCAAAACAGCTTGCAACTTATCCAATAAGCTATGAAATTGATGCTTGAACGGAGGTTTAGCTTCAAACTCCTCAAGTTTCAATGTGAAACTTGAAGAAGCTTTTGTGAAGAAGCTTTGGTGATGGAGAAAAGTTTAGGAAAATTGAGAGAAAAAGTTGAGAGAGATGAAGAGAAATTGAGAAAATGGTGGAAATGAAGCCAAGACCTTTTTATTGGAGTGAAGGTATCTTTTTATAGTGGTTAGGTTTTAGGGTTAGGTCCTAAGCTAAGGGTAGGAGTTAGTTAAGGTTGGTTAGGGTTTAGGGAATATTCCTTGGAATATTCCTGTGAAGAGTGTGGAAAGGTCTAGAATGTGGTAGAAGTTTCAAGTGAATGAAATGTGAAAGTGGAGTGTGAAACAAGGTGGAAAAAGTGAAGGGAAAAAGTGGAGGGAAAAGAGAAACCAACTAATTTTTTGAAGTTTTTGTTCAAAATTCGCCTCCGTTAACCGGTTAACCCTATGCGTTAACCGGTTAACGACATAGAAATTTGAATTCTTCTTTTATTTGGTGGGTCAACTTGGGAATGCCTTTGATTATTTTTGTGATATTATTTTCTTGAGCTCCAATGATTGGCAAGTATCACTTGATCACAAGCCCCATGATATGCAGATGAAAATGATATGATTTATTTATTATTTTTCTCTTTTTTTTATTTGAATGCCATTCAATATGAACGGATATGCAAGATGACAAAGCATAAACCACTTGAGGTTAGCCATAAATAAGAGGACAAATTTTAGGGTATTACAGTTGCCCCTATTCAATCATTGGTAGACCTGAATGGATGATAGCAATAGCTTTCAGACTTTCAAGATATGGAGTGATTGAATACCCGAATAAACCAGAAAATTTACGCTATGTGGGAGATGAGTTGAGTTGGGAACAAGTGCCATTCTTGGATGACATCTTGAACATGTCGCTGACCTAGAACAAGACAAAAGGGAACAAGCTCATTGTACTTAACTGATCACTCGGAGGGAATGAAACCATCATACTTAGACGGAATCAGAAGGATGTGAGACCATTGTACTTAAATGGAATCACGAAAGAATGGGATCATTGTACTTAAATGATAACCCAGCATGTGACTGTTATACTTAAACGGAAATGAGGAAAGTGAGCCTGTTGTACTTAAACACGACTCAAGGATACGAAACCATTATACTGAAATGGAATCGAAGAAAACGGGATCATTGTACTGAAAAGATTACCTGCGACGCGACCTTTGTACTGAAACGAAGACGCAGAAAAATGAGACCGTTGTACTTAAACGAGACTCAAAGACGAGACCATTGTACTGAAATGGAATCGAGGAATTGAAATCATCGTAGTTAGATGAGATCAAAGAAATGGGATCATTATACTTAAATAATTACCTGCGATGCGACCATTGTACTTAAACGGAGACGCGAAAAGAAATGAGACTGTTGTACTTAAACGAAATCGAAAGAATCAGGACCGTTGTACTTAAACGAAAACCCGAGACGCGGCCGTTGTACTGAAACGAAGACGCGAAAAAAGAAACTGTTATACTTAAACGAGACTCAAACACGAGACCATTGTACTTAAATGGAATCTAGGAATTGAAATCATCGTACTTATATGAGATCAAAGAAACGGGATCATTGTACTTAAATGATTACCCGCGACACGACCTTTGTACTTAAACGGAGACGCGAAAAGAAATGAGACCGTTGTTCTTAAACGAGACTCAAACACGAGACCATTGTACTTAAATGGAATCGAGGAATTGAAATCATTGTACTTAGATGAGATCAAAGAAACGAGACCATTATACTTAAATGATTACCCGAGACGCGACCGTTGTACTTAAACGGAGACGCGAAAAGAAATGAAACCGTTGTACTTAAACGAGACTCAAACACGAGACCATTTTACTTAAATGGAATCGAAAGAATCGGGATCGTTATACTTAAACGAAAACCCGAGACGCGACCGTTGTACTAAAACGGAGACGCGAAAAAAAGAGATCGTTGTACTTAAATGGAGACTCAAAGATGAGACCATTGTGTTGAAATGGAATCGAGGAATTGAAATAATCGTACTCATATAAGATCAAAGGAACGAGATCATTGTACTTAAATGATTACCCGTGACGCGACCGATGTACTTAAACAGAGACGCGAAAAAATGAGACTGTTGTACTTAAACGAGACTCAACTGTGGATAACAAACAATACTTGGTAGAAATAACCACACTGGGAAATGAAATCCACATTCTGTGGGGATACTTCGGTCTGATCGATGAACTGATGTTTCGAGATTCTGTGCAAGGTACCAAAACTGGCTTAGGTTTTGACTTAGTGAGTTTTTCTTTTGATAGATATTGGCTGTCAGGCTTAATGATTACAGGGAACCATCATTAGTTGTATACGAAAAGGAAAACTGGTATGATTGAGTTAACCGAGGAACTACCCTGCCCCAGGTTATAATTAAGGGTTTTAATTTGCGCAAGAATAAAACTCCTACTTCATAGGCTCAAAAGGGTTGACTAGGGATTAACTTCCTTATATCTCCACTGTTTAGGAATTGAAACAATGCATGTACATCGTCAGCATAGACTGTTCAGAAGTATACTGCATAAGATTATGGTATTGTTTTCGTCATCCTCCCTCTAAAGGCTTACAACTTTATCAAGAGTTAAATATCACAAAAAGCGAAGTAAAAAGCATAGTTTTAAATATAGTGAAACGAACGGATTAATTTAAGACAAACATACACAACGCATTAATGTAAAACAAAGTTTAACATAATAGTAAATGTTTAAATCAACAAAAGAAACCACAAATGAAAGTTCAAATGTTCTCAAAGCCTCCTCTAAACGTGTCGCTTCGGATGTCTGACAACTTCGATGTTTGACGGATAATAGGAGAATTCAATCTGATCTTCTGGCGTAACATCAAGGATTCCTTCGTCAATCAGGTCTTGAATCTTATTCTTTAATGCCCAGCAGTTATCAGTGTTATGCCCAGGACAATTGGAGTGATACACACACCTTGCATTGAGATTATAGCGAGGGGAGGAAGTATTGGGTTTTCGAGGAGCGTCTTCCAAGATAATCAGTTTCATTTCCAACAGGCATTGCAAAGTTTGCAACATTGGCGTGTTGAATTGAGTGAACTGTCTTCTACAATCCTTGTATTGAGGTGGATTAACCTTATAAGACCTTATTTCTTCAACTGAAGAACTATCAGTAGTAGCATGTCTCTTTCCTTCTCTTATCCTCATCTTCTTTTCAACCAAGTTAGCTTGTTTCACTAGAGGTTGACTGATGATTAGATTCCCGACTCTGTTACCTTGAAGTTTATGGACATAGATTCTCAACTCTTCTTGCCCCTGGGCTAAACTTTGGATAAGGGCCACCTGGCTATTCATCTGGATTCTCATCTCTGCTATTTCAGCTTGCAGTTGTTCCAACTGATCACTCTTGTTGTCTTCGGGATTCTTTTTTTCATGTCCTTAGTGAGGAGGGCTTTCAACTCTTCTTGCCCTTGGACAAATTCAGGATCACCCCTTGAAATTGAGCAATCTAGGCTTGGAGATCTTTGACAGATTATTCGAGAGCCATTTCTGTTGAAATAAACAACGAGAAGATGAGAAACCTGTAGTGACAACCTATTATGCAATGATATGGTATGTAGATGCATATGCAATGTTTTCAAGGACCATATAGGATTTAAATTTGGTTAACGAAAAACAAAAACAAAACTTTTATTAGTAAATGTTTAATATAAATTGCCCCTTAGGCTTACAATGAAAGGAAATAAGAATAAAGTACAAAGAAATAAATATATGGGACTTAGGTCTCCCATGGACGCTTCCTCTTTATGTTGAGGTATGTGTTGAGATTCTGCTCCTCGTGAAGTTGCTTTGTGTAACACGGTGGGAGAACTGACTTTAGTTATGTTGCGGATAGCAAGAGTCGCCACCGACTTTTATTTTATCCAAAGGAAAGGCATAAAAGAACAGGAAAGACCTTTTAAAGGATTTTTGGGTTCGGGGGGTAGGTTATGTAAAGGGAAGGTGTTAGCACCCTTTACATCCATGGTTATCCATGGGCTCTTAGTTACTTAGCTCACTTTAAAATGTTTTTGAAATGTGAAGTGTGTGAATAGAAATTTTCTTAAGTATTTTATAATGATCCATGTACGGATGTATATAAAACCTTTGTTTTGAAAATTGTTTGGAATGTATGAAGTGTTTGAAATGTTTTGAAGAGTGAGCAAGTATCTAAGAGGAACCTATCCTAAGTTTAAGTCTTTTCTGTTCTTAAATATCCTTTAAGTGGTAAGACTATCCCTATTATTAAGGAATAGGTAGTCATTACCTTGGATGTTAGGGACAAGTGAAGGGACATCTGTTATTTAGGCAACTGTAGGGTGTATAAGTAATTCAAAGGGACTTATCATCTTTATTCGAAAGGGACAAGATCATTACGAAGGCACCATTCGAAGGGACTTGATCTTTTTATATATTTAGGGACTAGATGATGTGAAATGAGGGACTTTGCTTTATACACCCTACTTGACCTTTAGTTTAGGCAACATGAGGGGTAACCCTAGAAAGTGAGATGGCGATCAAAGATCGACTTACGTGTGTGAGTGTACAATTTTAAATATTTATCTTTTAAATTAATGATCTAAATTCAATTTTAAGCACAAACATGTTTCACTCCCTATTTTACTAACCATAGCATTTAAAATTAAATATTAAAAATTACTACAACTATTACATATTGGATACAATTACATAATAATAATTAAAATAAATTAAATAAGCAAATAAAGTAATAAATAATTGGGTTAGTAACAATAATAATAAATAATCACAATATATATATAAATGGGGTTAGTAATAATATATGAAAATAAATAGAATTAATAATAAAATAAACAAGAACATTAGCATAATAATTAAAAGTTTAATTTTTTTATAAACACTTATTTTTTAAGATTAAGAAGAAAATATAAACAATTATATACTAATTATTATAAAGTTTTAAATTATATACAAGTTATAAAAATTAGGTTAATTATAAACATATTACAAAATTAAATTAGCAAGTTTTAATTATTTTTAAGCATACACAAAAAATTATACAAGAATTAAATAATAATTACAAACAAATTATAAAATATATACATATAATTAAAGTTTATTAAAAGTTATAATTAACAAATAAATTAACATTTACAATTAGGGTTTATAAAAATAATTAGGTTTTTAAAAATATTTTAGGGTTTTAGAAAATTAGGGTTTATATGTTTTTTTTTTTAAAAATAAATTAGTATTAACTATCTAATATAAATTAATTTATACAAAATTATTAATAATATACAACAATATAAATTTTAAATAACCTTTACTAATAAAATTTTATTTTTGAAAAGATGAACTTTAATTATAGAAAAGAAAATAATACAAATATTTTATTTTTATCATTTTTTAAATTTATCTAATTATAATAATATAAACTAATTGCAAAACAAGAAGAAAAAGAATGAAAAAAAAAACTTACCTGGGCTGGGATTCGAACCCAGCCCCTGGACAATGCACACTCCAATACCAGTAGTCCTTCCACTAGGCCAGTGCGCGCAGGTGAGAAAGAATGCACTCTATAGGGTTTTGTTATTAACCTGGAAAAAATATGACAAAGCAAAAAGAAACAACACAAAAGGCCTGGGGGGATTCGAACCCAGGACCTTCTCACAACACGCAAACACACTTACCATCCAGCCGGGAGGGCGCAACTGATATTTAAACCACAACAATAAATAATATATTAAGTTTGATGATTAACTGGAAAAATAAGAAAAAGGTTGTTGCATCCAGGATTCGAACCAAGGACCTGACCCTCATAAGGACAAGCTTCCAACCATCAGGCCAACGCGCACGCTGTGAAATACAAACCAAACACAAATAATAAAAAAACAAACAAATATTTGAATTCTGGAATTCGCGCCAGGGGTCTTCTTCCTCCTCCAGACCTGCGTTTTTTTCTGCGAATCTTCCTGGGCAATTTCCTGCGAATTTTTCAAAACCCTAAACCTGTGTTTTTCGAAACATCACGCAAACCATCATGATAACCAAAATTAATGGCCCAGATCAATTGTACAAAGCTCATACATCACAGCCATGGTTTTAGAATTGATTTTAAAGTCTTAAATGTATGGTTCCCTAACAATGGCAATCTTCAACACAGTCCATAATAATTAAATTAACCTATGCAAAAAAGCTTCTAAACACCACAACAAACACAAATATATGATTAGTTTTCAATATTAATACATGAATCAACCAAATCGAAAAAATTCAAAATGTGAAAGGGATGCATTCGGTTTATGCGATTTAGGTCATGATGATGCAATGTTGTGATCCAAAATCACTCTATGAACTCCCAGGAACAAGTTGCTACCTTCAAATTGTCTTGAAAGGGCCTGAATTGTGAAATCCGAATTTGAATTTTAGTGATTTTTTTGAATGTGCAAACTTACTCTTTGAGGCTGTGAAATTCGTCCCTATGCATTGTGTTCTCTTCATATACTTATAGTGAATGAATTAGGTCAGAAAAATTGAATCATTGTATGGATTTTTTTGATTTTGGAGATTGAAAAAGATTAGAACTTAAATTTCAAATATTTGTGAATGATACCTTTCTATTTCAAGCCAATCATCATCAATGTTATATCAATTCAATCCAAATCATGTTAATGACCTTCTAGAACCAAAATATATTTTAAATTTTCACATTTGATATTTTATTTAAATTTAAAATGATTTTTAATATAAAAAATCATAATAAATAAATTAAATAAAATAAAATTATGAAAATATCAAATAAATTTCGTGCATGATGTCATGGAACACTTTGGGTCACAAAAAGTTCAGCCCATTTAGAAAAATTTGGTTTTAAGACCCTATTTTCTTCATAAACCACCCAAAAATTTCCCAACTTTGCAAGGGCACACATCCTTCAATTTTAAAGCTATGAGGGTGTTCTTGGACATTTTGGAAAGCTTGAAGAGTCATCTAACCAACCCCATTGGTTTCATGTCCATATCATTTACCATTCTCAAGTTATGCCCTTTTGAAGTTGTTGACTTTTTGTTGACTTTCAAAAGGACCTATAATGTCTTAGCTCATACCTTCCAAATGAAGCATTTTTGGGCTTGGCTTGTGAGACACAAAGTTGTAGAGAATTCAATTTCCTTCAAAATGAGCTTTGGATGGGGAAAATTTGATGAATCATGTGAAAGTTATGGATGGTCAAAGTTCAGTTGACTTTTCCTGAGGAAACCCTAATTTAGAAACCCCTGATTCTTGATGATCTGAAATCTCCTTGATGAATCTTGATCAACCCTTAATCAAATGATGAATTTTACTTCATATAATTGATGTTGGCAAAAAATCATGAAGTTTGACTTTGGTTTGACCACAGTTGACCTCAGTTTGACTTTTTAAATGCTTTGACTGATTTTGACTTATCTGATCATTTGACTGAGCAAACCTTTGAGAAAAGTTTTGAAATTTGTCATGGGGATTATTAAGCACATATAAGATGTTATGAAGCTCACTTGAAATCTTGGAAGTCCATTTAGCCTGATTAAAGTCAAAACCCTAGTTTTGGATGCACTGCTTAAAGGGATGCATTGTCTGAGGGAATTGTCAAATCTTCTGACTAATTGTGAACTTTGTGAACCTCATAAGATGTCTTGTAAACTTCATGAACCTCATGATATGTCTTATGAACCTTGTGAACCTCATAAGGTGTCTTGTGAACCTTGTGAACCTCATAAGGTGTCTTGTAAACTTCATGAACCTCATGAGAGGTCTTGTGAACCTCTTAAGCACCCAAAGTCTTGTATTGTGAGGGCAAATTTTGGGGTGCAACAGCTGCCCCTGTTCAATTTTCTGAAACCTGAGGGGTTAGATTGGTATATTTACCAGTCGTGACGTGTAAGGTTGAAGGGGATTGAACACAAAAGCCCAAAAATTTGCACTCACCGGTGCGTAGAGTGATATTGATGACTTGTTGTATATGCTTTGAGTGGGCTTAAAGATGTCACTTGGATAAAAGTTCTTCAAATATGTTTCTTGGAGGATAAAGCAGTCCAAAATATGAAGATATAGCTTTTTGGGAAGATAAACAACGTCCCAACATAGTGAGCTAACCTTTAGGAAGATAAACAACGGCCCAAGGTAAAGGTATAACCTTTAGGAGGATAAACAACGTCCTGAGGTATAAGTATAACTTTTGGGAGGATAAACAACGACCCAATAGTAATGATAGCTTTCAGGAGGATAAACAACGTCCTGAGGTATAAGAGGCTTTCAGGAGGATAAACAACGACCCAATAGTAATGATAGCTTTCAGGAGGATAAACAACGTCCTGAGGTATAAGTATAAATTTTGGGAGGATAAACAACGGCCCAATAGTAATGATAGCTTTCAGGAAGATAAACAACATCCTGAGGTATAAGAGGCTTTCAGGAGGATAAACAACGTCCTGAGGTATAAGTATAACTTTTGGGAGGATAAACAACGACCCAATAGTAATGATAGCTTTCAGGAGGATAAACAACATCCTGAGGTATAAGTATAACTTTTGGGAGGATAAATAACGACCCAATAGTAATGATAGCTTTCAGGAAGATAAACAACGTCCTGAGGTATAAGAGGCTTTCAGGAGGATAAACAACGTCCTGAGGTATAAGTATAACTTTTGGGAGGATAAACAATGGCCCAATAGTAATGATAGCTTTCAGGAGGATAAACAACGTCCTGAGGTATAAACATAACCTTTGGGAGGATAAACAACGGCCCAAGGTCATGAGTTGTTGATGAAGTTTGTCTGCTGGAGAATTAACCTGAAAAACAAGCTTATAACATTCTGTATGATAATATTAGTTTATGCATTATGTATGCATGTATAATATGATGCACTTAAGTAAACGTATTATGTATTTATGGATATGTATGATATGATGTAAATGATGTATGTATGCATCATGCAGCCTGAAGCGTCTGGATATCTTCGTATAACAACTATTGGCCAGGGAAAATAAATCCCGATTTGTTGCTGGAGAATATGAGGAACTCGTTCCCGTCCTGTTTGATAATATAGTATATATAACCTCCTGTCTTCGTTCGATAGTAAGGTATCCATAACCTCCCTTATTCGTTTGCTAGTAGGGTATACATAACCTCTCGTCTTTGTTCGTCGTACTCCTATTGAAAGAATAAATTCCCGACTATCAGTATGAGGATAAAAGAGATGGATATAAATTCCGGGGGAGATGTGACTCGAAGTATCTCTGATGATAGATTTGCCCTACTGGGGGTTTGTAGCTGTCTTGTGAGAATGAACCGGCGAAGCTTCGTTGAAATCCTTCCCTCGTTCGTCCTTAGTAAATACTATTACTGCATTTTCATGCATTTCTGGTAAACATCAATCATATTAAGCATTTATGCATTTCTGGTAAACATCAGTCATATTCAAAAGCATACATACGTTCAAACACAACCAATGGACGTTTCGCTTATGTAAATAGGGTAAAAGTAAATCAGGACTCAAAGATGGAATTTTATTTATATCACAAAGTGACCTATACATGGATAAGTTTGTACAAGGAGACAGAAATCCTAGTAAGAGGAATTCTTCATAAAAATTTTGTAAAACAAAGAAAATCATCTATGTGGGAAATAATCCTATTGAGTTTCAATTCTACTATTGCCATTATCTTTAAGTATCTCATCTTCTGCTGTTGAGACGGAATGATTGGGTTGAGCTTTATTTGTTCGAGCTTGAGTAAGTAGCACAACTGGTAGTAGTTACATGGGTGATCCAAACGAGACATAGTCATACACTTTAATCCCTAACTTTTGCCTAGATTGCCCTTTCAGGTTTTCAATCCACCGGGATACCCTTTTTTGCCCAAGCCGCCTTTTCAGGTTTTCGACTTGCCGGGTGTACATTTTATATATATATATATATCCCTAACTTTTGCCCGAAACCTTTTGGTTCGCCGGGATGCCCTTATTTTTGCCTAGGCCAGTCAACCTAGCGGGTCTCTTTTTATGCGTAGTATTTTTTAACTATGTCTGCGTTTACAGGCTGTGGGAAGTCTTCACCATCCATAGTAGTAAGTATCATGGCACCTCCTGAGAATACTGTCTTGACTACAAATGGTCCTTCATATGTAGGAGTCCACTTGCCCCTGGGATCACCCTGTGGTAATATGATACGCTTGATTACCAAGTCACCAGCCTGATATACCTTTGGCTTAACCTTCTTGTTAAAAGCTTTGATCATCCGTTTCTGGTACATCTGGCCATGACAAACTGCTGCTAGACTCTTCTCATCAATCAAATTTATCTGGTCCAGTCGAGTCTGAATCCACTCATCTTCGTCCAAGCCTGCATCCTTCATAATTCTTAAGAAGGGGATCTGAACTTCAATGGGTAGAACTGCTTCCATACCATAGACTAAGGAGAATGGGGTTGCCCCTGTTGAAGTGCGTATTGTAGTACGATAACCATGAAGAGAAAATGGTAACATCTCATGCCAATCCTTATAAGTAACAGTCATCTTCTGTATAATCTTCTTAATGTTCTTATTAGCAGCTTCGACTGCCCCATTCATCTTTGGACGATACGGAGAAGAGTTGTGATGCTTAATCTTGAACTGCGTGCAGAGATCAGTAATCATAGTGTTGTTCAGATTAGAGCCATTGTCAGTAATAATCCTTTCAGGGATGCCATACCTACATATGAGATTATTCTTGATGAATCGAGCCACCACATTCTTAGTAACAGATGCAAATGAAGCTGCCTCTACCCACTTCGTGAAGTAATCAATAACAACTAGGATGAAACGGTGCCCATTAGAAGCAGTAGGCTTGATCTCACCAATCATATCAATGCCCCACATAGCAAAAGGCCATGGAGCAGTCAACACATTCAATGGGGATGGAGGTATATGCACTTTATCAACATAGATTTGACACTTGTGACATGTTCTGGAATGTTGATAGCAGTCAGCTTCCATGGTAGACCAATAGTAACCTGCTCTCAATATCTTCTTTGCCATGGTATGTCCACTAGAATGAGTGCCAAAGATCCCATCATGCATATCTTCCATAATCTCTGTTGCTTCCTTTTTATCCACACAACGAAGCAAAGTGGAATCATGATTGCGCTTGTACAAAATCCCATTACTCAAAAAGAACTTAGCAGAAAACCTTCTCAGAAACTTCTTATCTTTGACAGATGCCCCTTCAGGGAACTCCTGAGCTTCAAGATATCTTTTCACCTCATAGAACCAAGGCTTCTCTTCTGCTTCTTCAGTGCCAATCTCATTGCAGTATGCAGGCTTTTCAAATCTATCAATAGTAATCTTGGGAGCTTCGTCATCCCAACTAATCTCGAACATAGATGCCATGGTGGCTAATGCATCTGCCAACTGATTTTCTCTTCGTGGAATATGTCCAAAGGTAATCTCTTTGAAATGTGGGATCAAAGACAACACATGCTCTCTGTATGGAATGAGATTATCATGCTTGGTATCCCAATCTCCTTTGATCTGACTTACTACCAGGGTTGAATCTTCATATCAATAGCAGTTTTAATACCCAAGATACATGCCTCATACTCAGCCATATTATTGGTACAATAGAAACAAAGTCTGGCAGTAATCGGGGTATGACAACCTTCAGGGGAACTGATCACAACACCAACACCATTACCAAGTGCATTAGAAGCTCCATCAAAAACCATAGTCCATCGGGATCCTTGTTCCGGTCCGTCATATTGTCCAGGTTCTTTGGTAATAATCATAATGTCTTCATCAGGGAACTCAAAACTCATTGACTGGTAATCATCTACTGCTTGATGAGCCAAATGATCAGCCACAACACTTCCTTTAATGGCCTTCTGAGTAGTATACTGTATATCATATTCTGTCAAGATCATTTGCCATCTCGCTATTCTTCCAGAGAGAGCAGGTTTCTCGAATATGTACTTGATCGGATCCATCTTCGAAATCAATAAGGTAGTATGAGTCAACATATACTGTCTTAGTCGGCGAGCAGCCCATGCCAAAGCGCAGCAAGTTTTCTCGAGCAGTGAGTATCTTGTTTCACAGTCGGTAAACTTTTTGCTAAGGTAGTATATTGCCTGCTCTTTTCGACCAGACTCGTCATGTTGCCCCAACACACACCCCATTGAGTTGTCTAACACTGTTAAATACATAATCAAGGGTCTTCCATCAACTGGTGGCATCAAAATTGGAGGTTTTAGCAGATATTTCTTGATTTCATCAAAGGCAGTTTGGCACTCATCATTTCATTCCATCACCTGATCTTTCTTCAACAACTTGAAGATTGGCTCACAGGTAGCTGTTAATTGGGAAATAAATCTTGCAATGTAATTCAATCGTCCCAAGAAACCTCTAACTTCCTTCTCAGTACGGGGAGATGGCATCTCTTGTATAGCTTTTACTTTTGCAGGATCCACTTCAATACCTTTTCCACTAACAATGAAACCCAGGAGCTTACCAGATCTAACTCCAAAAGTACACTTGTTTGGGTTCAATCTCAACTTATACTTCTTCAATCTCTCAAACAACTTATGTAGATGATCAAGATGTTGCTCTTCATTCTGGGACCTGGCTATCATATCATCCACATATACCTCTATCTCATGATGAATCATATCATGAAACAAAGCCACCATAACACGCTGATATGTTGCCCCTGTATTCTTCAAACCAAATGGCATCACTTTGTAGCAAAAGGTGCCCCACTGTGTAACAAATGTTGTCTTCTCCATATCTTCAGGTGTCATCTTGATCTGATTGTAACCAGAAAAACCATCCATGAAAGAGAATACCTTATGCTGAGCAGTGTTATCTACCAGAACATCAATATGAGGAAGTGGAAAGTCATCTTTGGGGCTGGCCTTGTTCAAATCTCTGTAGTCTACACACATACGTACCTTACCATCTTTCTTAGGTACTGGTACCACATTTGCAACCCACTGAGGATAAGAAGTCACAGCTAAGAACCCTGCATCAAACTGTTTCATTACCTCTGCTTTAATTTTCTCTGACATTTCGGGACGCATACGACGAACCTTCTGCTTCTTTGGACGACAATCTTCTTTTACTGGTAAACGGTGAACCACAATGTCTGTATCCAACCCTGGCATATCTTCGTAGGACCAAGCAAAGATCTCCACATAGTCACGTAGCATCTGAATCAATCTGCTTTTGACATTATCCTCTAAATCAGCCCCTATCTTGACCTCTTTCCTGTTTTCTTCAGTTCCCAAATTCACAACTTCGACTGGCTCTTCATGTGGCTGTATAGCTTTCTCTTCTTGTTGTAACAACCTAGCAAGCTCTACAGTTACTTCACAATCGTCCTCCTTTCCATCTTCAACTTGATAGATCGGATTCTCGAAATTATAATTGGCAATAGTAGAACTGTTATCAACAGGATCCAGAGTGGATGAGGATCTGCATTTTAGTGATGTGGGTGTGTGTAAGAACACATAGCTGATAAAACAAAAATAAAATAAAAGAAAGACAATGAACACAATATTTACGAAAACGAAACGTCCACTGGTTTTTATTGAATGAAGTATGCAAATGAAATGACATCCCGTAACAAGCATACCATTGTGCCCCGGGTAAGGCACAAGGCTTGAAAGTTTAAATTGTTCAAGAAATTACAAACTTAAAAGTAACAACACAGTAATAGTATTTACTCCTGACTAAAGGAGATAGGAATAACATCTTCAGCCTTCCAGTTGTTGAGCCCAGCACCCACAGTAGGAAAAATCCAAGCATCCAAGTTGTAGTCTTCATCATAGTCACCCACAGCATTGATTTGATTCTTCATAATCCCCTGATTGGTGATACTAACAGTACGAGCACGACGAACAACCTTCTGGGACTCTGCAGTGAAACCCAAACCAAATTTGTCAGACTTGTAAGGAGTGTCGGGAAGCTGACCCCAAATAGTACAACCACCTTCATCCACCACAACTCTAGCATCTTTGAGGGAGGCCATTGTTGGAGGTGCTCTGGTGACCACAGGAACTTTCTTGACAACAGGAGGAGCTTCATAATCATTAACAATCCAAGGAACCACTTCAAATGTCTGACACGGAGTTTCAACGTATTCACCTTCTACTTCAAGATATTTAAAGGTGTTCACATGGATAATCATATACCCTTCCTCTCCGTAAACAGTAACGACCTTCCCTTCTACTGGATATCTCAGCTTCTGATGTAAAGTAGAGGTTACAGCACCTGCCCCATGGATCCAGGGACGCCCAAGCAAACAAGAATATGACGGACGAATATCCATTACATAAAAGGTAGCATTGAAAACCTGAGAACCAACTTTGATTGGGAGATCAATTTCTCCATGCACTACTCTTCTCGAGCCATCAAAAGCCTTCACCACTATATTACTGGGCTTCAACACAGCATCTTCAGGACTAAGCTTATTCAGAACTTCTTTGGGCAACACATTCAGAGAGGAACCATTGTCTATTAATACATGTGACAAGGTAGTGCCCCTACATTCGATAGAGATATGTAGAGCCCTGTTATGATCTCTCTTGGCTGGAGTCAAATCAGCATCGGAAAAACCTAACCCATTATCATAGGTCAAGTGTGCAACACAATTTTCAAACTGGTCAACAGAAATTTCATTTGGTACATGAGCAGTCTTCAGAAACTTGATCAAGGCTTTGGCATGAGCCTCAGAATACAATAGTAAAGACAACATAGAAATCTTGGAGGGAGTATGCCCCAATTGATCAACAATGTCATAATCACTCTTGCGAATGATTTTAAATACTTCTTCCATCTGCTTAGAAAGATCATCAGCAGTTGGCACATCAGTTGGCATAGGTTCAATAACAGGACCTTTGCCCCGAGCATCAGTGGTGGAGGTAGCAGCTGGAGTAACTGCATTCTTGGAGGTAACTGGAGGAGAGAAAACTCTTCCGCTTCGTGTGATCTTACTAGATCCAGCAATATTATCAACATCAACAGGCATATCAGCTAAGGGTTCCTGCTTAACACCATGGATATAAACATCAGACCCATAATGACAAGGCACAACTTTATCAGAAGTATACGGAATAGGACCAGGAGTGGTAATGATCATAGGAGCCACTCTAGTTTCAGCAACAATCTTCATAGGGCCTTCAGCAGTAATCTTAATTGGACCCTTATGAGTAATCTTGATAGGACCCTTGGAAGTAATCCTTACCGGCACTTTATTAACCATATCCACCTCTTCAACCTTCGCACCTTTAGTTATATGATCAACCATGCTTTCCACAGAAGGTGGAGTCCTCTCAAACACTATGGTGTAATTATTCATGAGGCGTTGAATTCCATCTCTCAACCTCCAGCAGCTATCTGGCTTATAGGTACAATATAAACAATCTTCACGACAACCTGGAAAGAATCCAGCTTGTACCAACTTCTTCTTGATAACAGACAATGGTGTAGTCAAATCTGCAACTGAGGAAATATGTGAATCTTCATCAATGGCATTGACAGTCTTCTCATGATTTGGCATAGGAGCAGTAATCACATTTGGAGTACCCGGTGGGTCAAACTCAATCTCTCCAGCATCAATCATATCTTGAATTTTATTCTTCAACACCCAGCAACTATTAGTATCATGTCCCTGACAATTCGAATGATATGCATATCATGCATTAGGATTGTACCTGGGAGAGGTAACATTAGGATTCTGAGGAGGATCTTTCAGAGTGATAAGTTCAGCCTTCAACAAGTGTTGCAAGGCTTGGGCCATTGACATGTTGATCTTAGTGAACTGCCTTCTAGCCCTCTGTTGGTTTCCCTGTGGTGGCTCTGTTGTTGCAGGAGTTGGATTGGAAATATGAACTGCACTCACAGACTGATGCCTCCTACTACGATCAGGTTGACCATAGACAACATTTGATTCTTTCTTCCCACTGGGAGGCTTCTTTGCAGCACCTGATGAAGAAGCACCCACTTGAATCTTACCACTCCTTATACCACTTTCTACGCGCTCTCCTGTCATTATCAACTCAGTAAAGCCAGATGATGAGCTTCCAATGAGATGACTGTAAAAAGGACCATTCAACGTACACATGAACATATCAACTAACTCCCTGTCAGTTAGAGGGGGTTGCACTCTTCCAGCCAAGTCTCTCCACTTCTGAGCATACTCCTTGAAACTCTCTTTAGCACCCATAGACATGCTCTGAAGTTGCATGCAAGTAGGGGCTAGATCAGCATTGTATTGATATTGCTTATAGAAGGCTTCAGCAAGATCATTCCAATCACGGATGTTGACACTCTCCAACTGATAGTACCATTCCAATTGAGCTCCAGATAAGCTCTCTTGGAAGAAATGGATCCACAACTTCTTATCAGCAATATGGGGTTGGATTCTCCGGACATAAGACCTCAGATGCAGCTTGGGACAAGAGACACCATCATAAACAACGAAAGTAGGAACCTTGAAACCAATGGGTATAACCACCCCAGATATCAAACTCAGGTCTTCAAAATCCAGCCCAGAAGACTTCTGCAATTCCATAGCATCCATTCTATCTACCAGCATCTTGAACTTATCTTCATTAGGCTCATGATAGTAGTTAGCTTCAGAATCAGAGTCCCCCATTGTGTTGTGGAGACTGCCTCCCTCTTTCTCAGACTCTTCAGACTCATAGTCTTCAACCTGTTCTTTGGTCTTGACAGGACCTCTGAACCTTCTTCCCATGTTGATCAGGCCACCTGACCTTCTAGTCTTCTTAGTCTTCTTGGCCAGTAGTGTCTTCAATTCATCCTGCCCATTGGACAAGTTCAGGATCAGCTCTTGGAACTATGCATTTTGTGCCTGGAGATCTTTAACTGTTTGTTCAAGAGCCATTGCTGAAATAAACAGCGAGAAGATAAGAAACCTGTGCACAAGAAACCTGTGATGCAATGATATGGAATGTAAATGCGTATGCAATGTTTTCAAGGACCGCAGGATTTAAATTTGTTTAAACAAACAAGAAGATAAACTTTTATTAGTAATAAATTTGTTTTGCCTCTTGGGCTTACAGAAAATGAAATGTAATAAATACAAGAGATGGGGTTTTAAGTCTCCCATGGACGTTTCCTCTTTGTGTTGAGGTATGAGTTGAGGTTCTGTTCCTCGTGAAGTTGCTTTGTTAGCTCCAGGATTTTTTCTTGACTTGCTTTGTAATGAGCCTCGAAAGTATCCCTTTGCTCCTTCAACTGGATCCAGGACCTCTGTAAGTCTTCCATGTCAGTAGGCATGTCTGGGTGAAGGATGGTATAAGAAGTATCCCCTTCAGCAACAGGTTCCATGGTAACTGGCAGGATAGCAGGATATGGCATCATGAGAGTCTGAGCACGAGATCGCACCCATCTGAGATAAGCCTCCATAGGAATAGTGTATTTAGGCTCCAGAGTCTTGCTGTCAACCTTGTTCACTTTTCCCCATGCTCGTATGAACCTTTGACGGTAACCTTGAAGATCGTTGTCGTAGTCAAATACAATAACTTGAATCAACATATCATGAGAACCATCGGTCCGAGCATAACCAAACTGACGTAGAGCTAAAGAAGGGTTCTAAGTAATGCCTCCTCTTATGCCTAGAAGTGGCACATTAGGAAACTCCCCACAACGGTCAATGATAGTGACATTCTCCATAGATCTGGAGCACCAATGAATATCTGAATGCGAGAGTGACATGATCCTCTTGGACCACCTGAACCCTTGTTCATTCTTCATCACTGATCGATGAAGGTGAGAAAAAAACCACCTATATAGCAAAGGTATGCAACACATCAGAGTTCCTCTTGCTTTCATAGTACGAGTGTGAAGAGAATGCAAGATGTCTCCAAGTAATGTAGGCACTGGATTATGACTCAGGAATATGTTGATGGCATGAACGTCTATGAACTGATCAGGATTGGGGAACAATACTAAGCCATAAATCAACAAGGCTAAGATCTCCTCAAAAGCATCATAGCTCATAGCTTTCAAGAACACTTGAGTGTAACACCCTAAATTTGCCCTCTTCATTTTAAGCATCATATCATATCATATTCATCATACTCATATCATTTCCTCAGCATCATATCATGGAAATATGAAGCATAACATTCTCATGACCCAGCATTAGGCATATGATCATCTGTGGGTGGATTTGAGGTATTACAAGCTATAACAAGAGGCCCAGTGGACTTGTCCAAGTCCCATGAGGAATATACATGGCATTCACAAGTTCAAGATCAGTCACAAAAACTCAAGAGGTTGGGAGAGCATCAGAGAACCCAAGCTAGGACAAGCTCCTACACAATGATCCCAAATTAGGGTTTTACTTTCAAGCATGAAATCTTTGAGACTTTGGCCATTTCATCTGGGCAAAGTCCCTTATATGACAAGAGGATCCTAGGGATAGAATTGGGTGAGAAATTTCCTTAGGGAAGTCAGTTATTTCATCAGAAGTTCAAGGGTACAACTTTTCTCCTGTGTGAGGGAAATCCTGATTAGGGCTGTGGGCCAGATCCTCATATCCTCTTAATTTTGACCATTTCTTGTGGGCAAAGGATCTCATTTGGTTTGCATGGCTTATATATGAAGTGTGAGGCAAAAATTCATTGAAGAAGTCAAGATTTGGTCTAGTTACTTGAAGGTGAAGCAAGAAAGTCAACTTTGTAGTCAAAAAGTCAACATGAAGGTTTCAGGGTTTTTAATCAGGATTATCAATTTTTGAGGTCATATCATGTCAAGGAATAATTCAGTTGAGCTTAAATGTCAAAAATCGGGAGTACGCAAAAAGTTACTAAATTTGGAAATCTAGAAGTTTCCATTTTTTGGAAATTATTTGTCCCGAAGCTTCAAGCTATTATTTCATGTGCGAAAAAGCTCCGAATGATTTTCCGGTGAATACAAAAGTTGTAGAACACGATTTTCCCTTTCCAAAAAGTCGTAGAACACCTTCATATCATTTATAGAACTCAAGATACGATTTTTAGAAGTTGTGATGCATTTTAGGTTTTTTTTGGGACACTTGTCACTTTACCATAGGTTCTTTATGTTTTTTAGGGGGTTGCACTCATTTTTTTCCTTACACATTTTTTATGTCCCAACAACATGCTAGTGTGCCATATAGTTATTCATGTGATGTTTTTAGTTTATTATATTTTTGATTATGGTGAAAGAAAAAAAAAGAGAGAAGGGATATTTGAGGTAGCACGGTAAGTCACGCATGGGATGGGGGGAAGGAAAGTGGGTTCACTCTCCCCACGCGCTTCTCATTCCAGGAAGAGCAAAGAAAACGTGCTTGGGGTCATCACCCTCACAAGCATTTAAAGGCACTAAGAGAGAGGGGTTATCACGTGGGGGGGGGGGGTTGAAAGGTATATCCTCACAGGTTTTTTCTTTTTTTTCCAATCATCTCACAATTTCTTTGTTTCCTTTCTTTCTCACACATAACACATGCCACTCACTCCCATACAATCTCATGTACTCACCTTCTCTCACCTCACCTACACTCTCACACGCGGACACCTCATCACTGGGGGTGGATTTTAATTGTTAAAGAATAAAAAAAGAAAAGAAAGAGAAGGTGATGGCCAGCACAACAGAGAACACACCGTATTTTTTTTCCTTGCTCTTGCTGTTGCTGCTGACGGAAACAAGGGGCTGCTACTCACATTCATCTAAAAAAAAGAGGTAGCAGCATAACAGAGAGAGGTTGGTAACTAACTTTAAAGGAGAGAGATCTTTTTTTGATATTGAAAAAACACCATAAAGGAGCACTCTTATCACTATAAAAACAATCACACAAAAAGGACCTCATTCTCTCTCGCTCCATTTTTTCTCACATCACATTCTTCAACCTCTCTCTTTTCTCTCATGGTAAGCTTAACTGAATAACAGAAAAAAGAAGTTTCTAGATCTAAAATCCAGCATCTCATTCTTCATCCTCAAGATCTCTGCATCTCTCTCACCGAAAAACAAGCTGTAGATCTTGATTATTCTTCTATTCATTGCTGGATTTTGGCCATCACTAGCATCATAAAGAAGATCATTATCCTCTTAGCATCATCACCATCTTCAAGTCTTTATTTGACCAACGCGTGTGGGAGCTTGGATTTTCCGGAGATTTCGAAAAAAGGCTTCAAACAGGTTTGCATTCTCGATCTGTTTGCTGTGAGTTTAGTGTTGTTATAGTGTGCCTTGAAGTTGTTAATAACTTGTTTATTTGTGCTTGAATTGATTGGTGTTAATAAGTAGCTTATAATGAAGTTTCGATTTCGGTATTCTTTCTTGTTTCGCTTAACATGAATTGCACAGTGCGTTTTACTGAGTTTTGCTCGTATATTTGTGATCCTTATGATCTATGCTTCATGTGGATAAGTGTTTTAGTAATTTCTGGAATTTTGTTCGCGGCGACGATCGAAACCGCACGTGGTGGTGCTACTTTGGTGCGATATTTCTGTGTGTTCAAGCGTTTGTATCGGTTTTGTTTCGATCCAGCTGCATTGATCTCATTTCGTAGTTGAATTTTGGTGTTTACACTTTTGATTTTCGTTGAGTTTTGAGAAAGTTATGCTAAGATGAAGTTGAGTGAAATGCGTTGCCATGCTGCGTTTGTTGCTGCTGTTGCTTCGGTTTCTTCATGCATGGGGTTGGAGGAGACGATGACGTGTCTCCTCCTGGTTGGTCCGCGGTTTCATTTGATTTAGTTATTATTTTAATGCTTCCTTCACTTAAATGAGTGCACCGGTTGATATGAGGTTCACATAACTTTTGTTCATAAATATATAAAAAAGGAAAAGCTGATTTAAGTTTTTTGGATTTATTGTGTTTCGGATGGGCCTTAGCCCGGATTCGCTAGTAGCACCCCTCTATCATCCTGGCCCATTCGAATTCAGTTCAAGGCCTGCTAAGTGCACCTCCTCCCAATTTCATTTAATTTTTCTTTTTTCTTCCTTTAAATTCTTTTATTTTCAGTTTCGTTTTAATCTACATAAAATATTTTCGTGCATCCAAAAATTCCCAAATAAATCATAGATGTTAATTTGTGTCTCTAAAATTTTTTAGCATTTTTATTTTATTTTTTTTCATTGATTAGCGTGCCAGAAATAATTCACCAATGTTCATAGCTTCATTTGCTTCTTTTCTTGACCAGTCTGTTTTGTTTATTTTCTATAGCCTTCAATATTTGGAGTTTTGATCCCATTCTTTTTGCATTGTGTTCCTAAGATCCTGTAGTTTTCATGTGATTTTTCTCAGAATTTTTAGGAAATTATTTCTTGAGTTTTGGTCTGGTATCTTGTGATATAAGTTTTCTGTCCTAGCTTGTGTTTATACATCCATTTGACCTAGTTCCTTTCTGAATTTTTGCAAATCCTTTTGGCAAGTTGATATAATGTGTTTTAAGATCATTTGGTTTCAGTTGTAGAATTTTTAGATGGCTGGTTGATTATTTGTGTATTTTTGTTCTCATCTTGTCCCATTTTGCTTCTTTTGGTTTATTAGATCTCTCATAGGCTTAGAAGGGCACTTGTGCCAACTTCTTCTTCTTGTTTGGGGTTCCTTTGGGGTATGGGTACCTTCCTGGTCCTAGGATAGGTCTTGGTTCTTCTAAATTTTTGAGTTTGCTTCATATTCAAGTCATTTGTTTCTTTAAGTGTTTAAATTCCATCTTTTGGTTCCATTGCTTCTATTTTGATATTGTTTGGTATTGTGTGACTCCTCTCTTCATCTTGCTGACCTCCTAGGCCATTCTTCATATCATTTTGATTCTGGTTTTGAACTTTGTGCTTGTATTTGGTGTGTTTTGTATTATGTTTTTCTTAAGTGTGCATTTGTTTCCATATGTATCCATGTTGCATCATTTTAAGTCATAAGTCTCTCATTTTCATTTCTTTGAGTTGAATTAGCCTTAAGCATTTGTTTGCTTCATTTCACTTCTGATTGTTGGATGATGTTATGTTAATTTGTTCATTTTTGTTCACTTGCGCATGCTAACCTTGTAGGGGCTATGGTAAGTGTGAGATGTGGGAATTGAGTTCCACATCTCTAATTCTCATCTCCTCCTTTTATGTTTATGTGAGCTAACTCTCTTTTGTTGGGCCTAGGCCTTTCTCATCCCTTCTTCTATCTTCTTCTTCCTTCTTCATTAGGATAGAAACCTCACTAACCCTTAGGATATCCATGCATGTGAATACTTAGGATTATTTTAGTCCCCCTTTAGAATTTTTTCCTTTGATATCCTTTTGGTTCTCCTTCTCTTCTCATCTCATAACTCTAAAAAACACTTTAATAAATGTTAAGTGAGGTCTTGATCCATAGCCTTATTCCATGAGGTATGCTTGTAGTCTTCCCATCTTGGGATAGTACATGTTTACCTTGTGATGCACAAGTCTGATCAAGGTATCTTCTTCATAAAAGAAAAGCATAAAAAATACTTCTTCACTGTAAATACAAAAACACTTAATAAGTAAACAAGTTAGTGAGCCTAAGCCCTAATCTTTGGGTTCAAGTTTTGGGGATCTTCTCCTTACTTGAGTGTGCTTGTTCTATTATTCCATCTTGGAATGTAGCGACAAGTGCACATTCCATTAAAGAGAGCTTGAGTTCACTTCCTTGTGATACACTCATAAAAGCTTCTAAAAAACACAAACAAACAATAAACGTCTTTCCTTCGGGAATTCTTTTCTCACCTCATTCACTCTGTACGCGAACTTGCTCCTACTTGTCATTTTGCAAGACGGTTACGCACTCGTCGTCCGAGTCTGCAACACCTGAGCAATGGCATAGGCAGTTCAAGCCTTAATTCACAAGCATTTTCCTTGCCACCCCTAGTTAGGGGAACTACGGCGTCTCTGATCCTCATTATCCTGATGAGGTACGTAGGCAGCGGGGTAGGGCCCGTTCGAGCACAATCTTTATTTTCCCTACATTTTTCTCTTTGTTTCTTATTTAAATTCTTTTCCAGTCCATTTCTTTTCTTTTGCTGCAGTCTTCATACCCTCACCCTTTGAAATAGTTTCTTTGCAAGCGTGGATCCCGTCGGGTACGGCGGACGATCTGGGTGCTAATACCTTCCCAGGTCGTAACCGACTCCCGAACTCAGTTTCTTTGGTTCGCAGGACCTGTGTCCTTCCTCTTCTTTCTTCTGGTTTGTGCAGCATTACCATTCCCTTTCTTCGGGATAAAAATGCCTGGCTGGCGACTCTAACCTTTCCGCGCCACTTTCGCGTTTGTACTAGGATGAAAATCCCGGGAGGACAGCTGGCGACTTTGCTGGGGATCGAACCCAGAATCTCTGGTTCCCCTGTGAGTCTCTCCTAGCGCTTGTGTGTTGCTGTTTCATTGGGTGATGTTTGTTTGATATGGCTTGTTGTATTGTATTGTTGTTTATTTATAGCTTTCTTTACAGCTTTATTTACAGTTTTCAGTATTTATTTTCTGCATCATGTATATATACTGGACTGTCTGGACTGGTTTTCTTTGTTGGGATGGGTGTTACTTGTTATTGAGAGATATGAGCCAAGTACCCGGCTCGAGCGCACCATAGGATTTAGAGTGGTTCCACTTTGGCCTCATGAGATCTTGTTATGAGGGTAGTAGTGAGTTCCACACCCAGGTTGCGATTGTCTTGGAAATGTCTTGATTTGGGGATCTTCCTCTCTCATTACATAACCCTGACAGTTATGTGCAGCTGGGGACCGATCATTGAGAACCTTTGTGGAAACAACCCTCTCCAGTGGTGACAGTGGCATACCACATTTTGTGGCAAACCCATTCGCACCCGAGGGTCCACTGGGAACTCGCATAGGATGGCTTGGTTCTCTTATAAGAACTCAGTCAAAGCATCTGGTCGTATGACATTAGTACTGTATCCTACGGGCTGAATGTACTATTGTTTCTCGATTTCAGTGCTTGAAGCTGGGGACTTATAAGGGATGCTTATTTTTCCCGGACTCAGCTGAGGCCTCCCTGCGTAGTATATAATGCCAAACCGATTCCCTGATTTGGTCATGAGCCATTTCTCGGAGATGGTGACAGTATTATTGCTACGTGGCTTTGAGAGTCCGTGATGTCTGACCCGGAGCCTTTTACCCGTGAGATTGGGGGGTGTTTACAGGTGTGCAGGAACCCATGACCTCAACATACACTCATATGTTCAGTGGTTCTTGTTATTGATCTTTGGTCCTTTGATTATGATCCATGGTTCTATGATTCTATGGTTCCGAAGTCATGGTTCTGGAATTTTGGATTTCTTGATACTGTGATTCTGAGATCTTCTATCAGAGGGTTGTGATTATCAGAGGGTGTGACTCAGTAACTTTTGGGTTTGCCAGTTATTCAGAGGGGCCCTTGTCAGTGTTCCAGTTCAGATGGTCCCAGTTGGTCTTATGCTTGCATTGCATTACATTTGCATCATTCTTTGCATTAACTGTTTATGTTTCCCATTTTTCAGGTCATTGCTCACATCTGTTCCCAGTTCTGGTATTCTTATCTCCATGGCAGAAATCAGAAGCGATCCGAGAAAAAAGAATGTGCATTATACCTTTCTTCAGCCAGAAGTTAAAAGTGTTCAGAGGTTAGCAGGTTTGATGAACGATCAAGTCTTAGGTAATTTCAAGAAAAGATATGGCCAGATACTGAAGTTTGTGGACAAGCCTACTGCAGACCAAAAGGACAGCTTGCATACCTTGTTGCAATTTTATGATCCCCTGCTGCGTTGCTTTATTCTTCCAGGTTACATCTTAGCTCCGACATTGGAAGAGATCTCCAGCATGCTGAGTGTTCCGATTAGAGAGACATTGCCGTTCTACGGGTCAGAGGTTGTGCTCAGAGATGAAGACATAGCCAAGGTTTGTAGGTTTCCAGTTGTTTCAGTCAGAAAGGCCTTGCAAGAGAGTAAAGGCAGAGGTCTACCCTGGAGTGTGCTTATCCCAGAGGATGAGAAATATGCTACAGAGGCTAGGTGGAATGACTTTGGAGCTTTGCTTGCATTGATGGTATATGGGTCTAGCTTGTTTCCTGGAGAGAAAGAGTTTGTCAGCTTAGAAGTGATCTCGATCTTTGCAAAAGGCAATCCAGTGCCTACTTTATTGGGTGACTTTTATTTTAGTGTCCATTACAGAAACGAGAAAGGAAGAGGTGGTCCAGTGGTCTGTTGTGCTCCTTTGTTTGCTGAATGGTTTGCTAGACAGTTGCCTAAATCGGGTGCCTTCAAGGATATACGAGACGAATGGAGATGGTCCAGAAGATTGATGGGACTGACTGAAGAAGACATTGCTTGGGGTTATGACAGGGATTTGCTAGGAAAGGAGTTGATGGTTAGTTACGGTAGGTTTGCTGGAGTACCTTTGCTGGGAAGGAAATGTGTCATCAGTTACTACCCAACATTAGCCAGAAGGCAATTTGGCTACCCTTTGAAGGATCCTCCTCAGATGGAAATGTTTGCTGAATCTTTGTATTTTCCTGCTGACGGAAACAGAGAGTTAGTCCAACAAGCAGTTCAATCCTGGGCTCACAGGATAAGAAAAGGGAAGAAAGACTTCGGCCGAGTTGATCCCAAGACATATCCGTCACATGCTGAGTGGTTGCAAAGACATATCGAGTCAGTTCTCATGCCTTTTTCAGTCGAAGCTCCACTTTATCCCCGAGAGGTACCAGGCCCGAGCAGTATGGTTTCCTTGGAGGAGTACAAGAAGCTAGAAGCTCAGCTGCATGAAGTCAGAGTAGAGAATGTTGAGATGGTAAGCTTATACCACCAGGCCAATAGAGCCAAGAAGGAAGCTGAAGACAAGCTGCAGAAGCTCCAAGCCTCTTTAGAAGACAAAGAGAAGGATTTTGCTGGAAGAGAAGCCCATTTTCACATATTGGGTATGATGGAAGCTCAAAGAGAAGCTAAGCATAAGGAGACTTTAAAGACTCTCAAGAGTGCTCGACAGTCCATTGTTTGGCTGAAAGGACAAAGGGATGAAGAGCAAAGGAAATTCAAAGAGAAGGAAGAGTTCTTTGAAGTTCAGATGGCTTTCAAGAAGGAGGAAGTGGAGCAAGCCCACGTCATCCGGAGGGAGAAGACCCAACAGTTGGCCCAAAGTCAATTAGCTCTGGAGGAAGCAAGGAAAGAGATCGAAGAGCTCAAGCTGAGAGCGGGTGTCAAGAAAAGCAGGGCTGAGGTGGCAGAGCCGGGGTTCTTAGCTTAGTTTATTTTTCAGACTACCTACAGGCTTGTTGTAGGAGTCTTGCTTTTATTTCTTTTGTCTTTATGTACTGATTTGTAACCCTTCGGGGAATATTCCTGGATGTATTCTGACTTTTAGCCTATAGTAGTTTGTCCATATTCAGTATTAATGTGCAAGTTATCGTTTTGAATGTGCAAGACTCGTTTGTCTGGATACTGCTAATGTCTGAACACTTATCAAAGAGAAAAGTTTGAAAGCTAAACACTGAAAGCGGTTGTCTGAGATAGATGCCAGAACTGGGGCATGCCAAATGCTTAAAATTGGGAACATGAACAGTTACATAGCATTGCATATAACCTGTTTGTTTGTTTTGCAGGTGTTGTCTCAATTACTAACGTGTTTTGTGATCTCAGGCACTATAGCTCCTCGGAAAGTTCGAGAACAACCAGCAGTGCACAGATACCCAACCAAGACTAACAGAGAGCGAGTCATGGATCAAATGCAGGCAGATTTGGAAGATCTAAGGCAGAGAATGGATAACTTCATGACGTTAATGGCCGGCATGGGGAAGAATCAAGAGCGTCTGCGAGAGATGGTTGAGAATCAGAACCGGAACGCTGCTGCTGCTGCAAATGCTGATAATCATACCGGTGCGGGCGCACGTCAGGGTGGAACTCCAGTTACACAACCAGGAGTGACAATAAACAACGACGGATTGCATCACCTTCAGATGGACAACCATGAGGATCAGTTCACTCTACTTGATGAAGCCGAAGGTCAAGGGGTAGAAATGAACAAGAGGTTTGAAGAGATGGCCGAGCAAATCAAGGCTATTCAGTCCCAGAGCTCTTTGGGATTCGATATAACAGACTTGGGCTTGGTTCCTGGAGTCAGGATTCCGTATAAGTTCAAAGTTCCAACCTTCGAGAAGTATAACGGCACTGCTTGCCCAAAGACCCATCTGCAATCATTTGTTGGGAGAATTGTCGCTCATACAGACGATGAGAAATTGTGGATGTATTACTTTCAGGACAGCTTGGTGGGAACTTCCCTTGAGTGGTACATGAAGCTCAGCAGGGTCAATGTCAAGAGCTGGAAAGATCTCGCTAAAGCCTTTGTGAGGCAGTACCAATATAACATGGATATGGCTCCGAATCGCACCCAGTTGCAACATATGGCTCAGACAGCAAAAGAAGGCTTCAAAGAATATGCCCAGAGGTGGCGCCAGCTAGCTGCCAGGGTGCAACCACCCTTGTTAGAGAATGAAATGGCCGATATGTTTATGGGTACCCTCCAGGGGGTATTTCTTGAGAGATTGGCGTCGAGTTCTGCTACTAAGTTCAACGATATTGTCATTGCGGGAGAAAGGGTTGAAACGCTGTTGAAAATGGGGAAGATACAAGACCCAGGTGCTAGTAGCTCAAATGGAGCGAGGAAAGCTTTTAGCGGACCTCCGAGAAGGCGAGAAGGCGAGACCAATGCTGTATTCGGCCGAAGCCAGGGTCGTGGTTACAGAAGACCTTATGAGCATATGGCTGCTGTCACCATTCCTGCAGCTCCTGTACAACAGATGCTACCTCCACCACAACAACACCAGCAACAACAACAACCTCGAACCAACTACCAGCAGAGACCATATCAACCGAGGCAGGCTCGCCCGGCTAACAGGGTGATTGAAGCTATTCCGATGACGTATGCTGCCTTGTTGCCGAGACTACTAGATTTGAACCTTATTCAATTGAGGACTTTGGCACCACCACCTCCTGGAGAGCTTCCAGCTGGTTATGATGTCAACGCGCGATGCGCCTTTCACTCAGGAGCACCCGGACACTCAACTGAGAAGTGCAGGGCGTTGCATCACAAAGTTTAAGACCTTGTAGATTCTAAGGCAATCAACTTTGCGCCACCACCGAATGTCAACTCGAACCCTATGCCTAATCATGGCGGGGCAAGAGTCAATGCTGTTGAGGGAGATGACAAGTTGAGTTTGGTGCTGAGTATTGATGAAGTCAAGACACCGTTGAGGGTGGTGAAAGAGAGACTGTTGAAGGGTCAAGTATTTCCTGGTTGCCATCTTGTTTGTGAAGATTGTATAAGTGTTGTGAATGGCTGTGGGAAATTGAAGATGGGTTTGCAAGGGTTGATCAATGAGGGGTCTTTGCAGTTCAGTAAGGTTAGTAATGAAGAGGCTGATGATGTGTCAACCATTACTATCTTCTACGATGAAGCTGACATGCCCGTCAGACAAGATCCGGTTACCATTTACGCTCCTCAGATTAGTCCCGTGACTATAACTGTACCTGGGCCAGTGCCGTACACCGATGATAGGGCCATTCCGTGGCATTATGGTTCCGATGTCTACGTGGCGGGACAGAAGATGGAGAGTAGACCTGTTGCTGACCTGACAATTGAGAATGTGGGAGGTGTTGGGGGTTTTACTCGAAGTGGTCGCTTATTTGCTCCCCCTGCACTGAGAAAGGATCCTGAGGCCGAGGCTTCGTCCAAAGACAAAGGAAAGCAGACTGCGAATGACGAGTCAACTACTCCTGTGGCTGGGCAGGGGACGTTTGAAAAGGAGGTAGAGGAGTTCATGAGGATCATCAAAAGGAGTGACTATAAGGTGGTTGATCAACTGAACCAGACACCTTCAAAGATTTCTATCTTGTCACTGTTGATGTGCTCTCCCGCGCACCGAGAAGCCTTACTGAAAGTACTTCAAATGGCCTACGTTCCTCAGGAGATCACGGTCAACCAACTCGAGGCTGTTGTTGGAAGTGTCAATGCTAGCCATGGCTTAGGCTTCACTGATCAAGATCTCACTTCGGAGGGAAGAAATCACAATAAAGCACTGCATATCATGATGGAATGCAAGGGCGCTGTGTTGTCTCATGTTCTTGTAGACACAGGCTCTTCTTTGAATGTGCTTCCGAAGAAGGCGTTGATGAAGCTTGACATTGATGGGATTGTCCTGACGCCGAGTGATCTGGTGGTTAAAGCTTTCGATGGTTCAAGAAGATCAGTTTTCGGAGAGGTTGAGTTGCCTGTCAAGATAGGCTCTCAAGTCTTTAAAAGTGTCTTCTATGTCATGGACATCCAGCCTGCGTATAGTTGCTTGTTGGGCAGACCGTGGATACATGCAGCTGGAGCTGTCACTTCAACCTTGCATCAGAAGCTTAAATACGTGGTGGACGGCCAGGTCATCACAGTTTGTGGGGAAGAAGATGTATTCGTCAGCCATCTGTCGACGTTTAAATATGTAGAAATGGACGGAGAAATTCACGAGACTTTGTGCCAAGCTTTTGAGGCAGATGTCAGTATCTTGACTCCGGTGAAGAAAAACAACGAAGGCACGTCGATTCATTCCTACCAGGAAGCAAAGGAGGTCGTACAATCAGGCAATGCTCAGGGCTGGGGCAAGCTGTTAGAGATGGAAGAGAAGGATGATAAATTCGGCTTAGGGTATCAGCCTGGTGAGTCTACTCAGAGTGGTAAAGCCATCACATTCACAAGCGCTGGGTTGCTCGACCGCGATCAAATCTGTATGGCAAGCCAAGACGGGGATAGTGACAGAGACTGGGACAACAATTGGATCCGCCCGTGTGCACCTGGCGAGGAGCTAGGAAATTGGTCTGCTGAAGACATTGTTCAAGTCACCTGGCTCTCAAAGTAATTGCTTTGTTTCCTTTTATTAGCATACTGCATTGTCAAATCCAGCATTCTGCCCAAGATGCTTGGATCCATTGTATTGGGCCACCATGTTTTGTATTGCATTGTTATTTTGCTATGAAATAAAAGGACATTTTCAGACAAATTGTGTTCCCTGTCTTTGTTGTTAAACTTTTTCACAAAAAATATAAAAATGGCAATGTGTTTTCCTTTTTGTTTTGTGTTAGCGTCTCTTTTTCAAAATAAGCAGATTCTGAATAAGCACATCATTTGTGCAGTGTTGATCATTCGGATTCCACGGATAACGTTCCTGCTATGACTATGCGTGACTTTGATAATCCAGTCTACCAAGATGATGAAGGGGTTGAGGAAGACTGTGACCTCCCTAAAGAATTGGTCAGATTGTTGAAACAAGAGGAACGAGTTATTCAGCCTCATCAAGAAGAGATTGAGACCATCAACATTGGCAGTGAAGATGCAAAGAAAGAAATCAAGATAGGGGCCAATCTGCAGGCCGATGTCAAACAAGAGCTGATCAGTATGTTGAGAGAGTATGTGGATATCTTTGCTTGGTCATATCAAGATATGCCAGGTTTAGATACCGACATCGTGATGCATAAGCTACCCCTGAGAGAAGACTGTCCTCCTGTAAAGCAAAAATTGAGAAGAACTCGCCCGGATATGGCGATGAAGATCAAAGAGGAGGTACAGAAACAGTGGGATGCCGGGTTCCTTGCCGTGACTAGTTACCCGCCTTGGGTAGCTAACATCGTACCAGTGCCTAAGAAGGACGGCAAGGTCCGGATGTGCGTTGACTATCGAGATTTGAACATAGCAAGCCCAAAGGATGATTTTCCGTTGCCACACATTGACGTGTTGGTCGACAATACTGCTCAATTCTCGGTGTTCTCCTTCATGGATGGATTCTCCGGTTATAATCAGATAAAAATGGCGCCGGAAGACATGGAGAAGACAACGTTCATTACCCCGTGGGGAACATTCTGCTATAAGGTCATGCCCTTCGGTTTGAAGAATGCCGGGGCAACTTATCAACGGGCGATGGTCACATTGTTCCATGACATGATCCACAAGGAGATCGAATGTTATGTGGATGATATGATTGAAAAGTCTAAAGACGAAGAGGAACATTTGGTTAACCTGAAGAAGTTATTTGATAGATTGATCAAGTACAAGCTGAGGTTGAATCCGAACAAGTGCACTTTCGGAGTGCGTTCCGGAAAATTGCTGGGTTTCATTGTAAGTCAAAGAGGAATTGAGGTAGATCCTGCTAAAGTGAAATCTATTCAAGATATGCCTGCACCGAGGACAGAAAAGGAAGTGTGCGGGTTCTTAGGTAGATTGAACTACATTTCACGGTTCATATCTCACCTAACTGCCACGTGCGAACCGATATTCAAGTTGCTAAGAAAAGAGCAAACGGTCAGGTGGAACGATGATTGCCAAAGAGCTTTCGACAAAATAAAGGAATACTTGCAGGAGCCTCCAATTCTGATGCCTCCAGTGGAGGGGAGACCATTAATCATGTACTTGACCGTGCTAGAAGGGTCGATGGGGTGCGTGCTTGGCCAACATGACGAGTCTGGTCGAAAAGAGTACGCCATTTATTACCTTAGCAAAAAGTTTACCGACTATGAATCCCGATACTCACTGCTCGAGAAAACTTGTTACGCTTTGGTATGGGCGGCTCGCCGACTGGGGCAATACATGTTGACCCATACTACACTTCTCATTTCCAAGATGGACCCTGTCAAGTACATCTTTGAGAAACCAGCATTGACCGGAAGGGTTGCTAGATGGCAGATGATTTTAACTGAATACAACATCCAATACACTTCTCAGAAAGCCATCAAAGGAAGTGTATTGTCGGAATATCTTGCTCAGCAACCTCTTGAGGATGACTATCAGCCGATGAGATTTGATTTCCCTGACGAGGACATCATGTACCTCAAAACAAACGATTATGAGGAACCACTTCCGGAGGAGGGGCCTGATCCTGAATCCAGATGGAAGTTGATGTTTGATGGGGCTGTCAATATCAATGGTCGTGGAGTTGGTGCCGTACTTATTACCCCTGAAGGTGTCCACTTACCCTTCGCTGCCAGAATTACTTTTGGCTGCACCAACAATGAAGCGGAATACGAGGCGTGTATAATGGGAATAGAGGAGGCAATTGATCTTCGGATTAAGAACCTCGATATATTCGGAGATTCAGCCCTCGTTATTAACCAAATTACCGGCAAGTGGTATACACATCAAGAGCATCTGGTTCCGTACAGGGATTATGCTAGAAAACTGTTGACATTCTTCACGACAGTTGAGCTCAAATACATACCACGTGACGAAAATCAATTTGCTGATGCTTTGGCCACTCTCTCTTCGTCGATTAAAGTCCTGCGTTGGAATTTTGTGCCTAGAATTGACATCTCCAGGCTTGACTCTCCAGCTTATGCTTTCTCTGTAGACGCCGTGTCTGACGAGAAACCTTGGTATTTTGATATCAAGTTATTCCTGGAGAAGCAAGAATACCCAACAGGGGCATCTTCCAAAGACAAAAAGACCTTGAGACGACTTGCTGCTAGTTTCTTCTTGAACACAGACGGGGTTTTGTACAAGAGGAACTTCGACATGGTCTTGCTCAGATGCATGGATAGACACGAAGCAAGCCTGTTAATGCAGGAAGTCCATGAAGGATCTTTTGGTACCCATGCAGGCGGGCATGCCATGGCAAAGAAATTGCTGAGATCAGGGTATTACTGGATGACAATGGATGCAGACTGTTGTTCATTCGCTCGTAAATGCCACAAGTGCCAAATATATGCAGATAAAGTGCATGTTCCTCCTAAACCGCTCAATGTCATGTCATCTCCTTGGCCTTTCTCTATGTGGGGCATTGACATGATCGGGAAGATCGAGCCAACTGCTTCGAACGGTCATCGCTTCATCCTGGTCGCGATTGATTACTTTACCAAGTGGGTAGAAGCAGCGTCTTATGCCAATGTCACTCGTCAAGTGGTGGCAAGATTTCTGAAAAGAGATATCATATGCAGATATGGAGTACCCGAAAGGATCATTACTGATAATGGTTCTAATCTCAACAACAAGATGATGGCAGACTTATGTCGGGACTTCAAAATACAGCATCACAATTCTTCTCCTTACCGACCAAAGATGAATGGTGCGGTAGAGGCAGCTAACAAGAATATCAAGAAGATTGTGCAGAAAATGGTTGTCACCTACAAGGATTGGCATGAGATGTTACCGTTTGCTTTGCATGGGTACCGAACGTCAGTCAGGACGTCAACAGGGGCAACTCCCTTTTCTCTGGTGTATGGCATGGAAGCAGTCCTGCCTGTTGAAGTAGAGATTCCTTCATTGCGAGTGATGATGGACGTCAAACTGGATGAGGCTGAATGGGTGCGTGCTCGTTACAATCAGCTATGTCTAATTGAGGAAAAGAGATTAGCGGCTATCTGTCATGGTCAGCTTTATCAGAGGAGAATGAAGCGAGCATTCGATCAACGAGTACGTACTCGAGAGTATCAAGTGGGAGAGCTTGTATTGAAAAGAATCGTTCCTCCAGGTTCAGATAACAGGGGCAAGTGGACCCCAAACTACGAAGGACCATTCATAGTGAAGAAAGTATTCTCAGGAGGAGCACTGATGCTCACCACTATGGATGGAGAGGACTTCCCATCCCCTGTTAACTCGGACGCAGTTAAAAAATACTTCGCATAAAGAGACCCGCTGGACACAAAAACAGAATGTAAGTCCAGGCAAGAAGAGGGCATCCCGGCGAGCTAAAAACAGAATAAAAGCTCGGGCAAAAATTAGGGAAATAAATATTAAAAAAAATGTACACCCGCTGAGTTGAAAAGCCACATTGGACAGCTCAGGCAAAAAAGGGTATCCCGGTGGATTGAAAACCCGAGAGGGCGATCCACGCAAAATAAGGGAATAAGCGAACAACTGTGATCTAAGTTATCTGAACTACGTCATCGTTTCGTACAGCTTGACAATGTCGGAAGGATAGGAAACAGTCCCCTCGTCCTCCCAGAAAGCCAAAGCAGAATGGAGAGTCTTGAAGACATGCAGGTCATAGCAGAAATGGAACTCCTTAGGATGTCGTATACATTGCCATTAGGATAGTTCCTTTTCTCAATTTTTATAGTGGCTACCTCTTTCCAGGTGGTTGCTTCCGGATGTAAATCTTTGCCTATTCAGAGGCCATCCAATAAAAATAATATTCAGTCAAAAAAGTTGTGTGTGTTTATCTTTGTTTGCAAAAATGTCCTGAATTTTTGGCAAAAATAGCATCGCATCTAAACATGGTGATATTTTCGAAAAGAAAACTGACATGCAGGGAAACTGTAACCCTCTTTGAGTGTCAGGTGACGATGGATGAACTGATCATTCCATGCAAATCTCCGGGACACACGTGTGCTTTCTATTGTTGCAGGTTGCAGGATGGCGTCACATTCTCTCAAGCAATTTACTCTCCCCCAGTAGAGTATCTCCCCAAGCAGAGATTTTTTCTCCAGCAGGTATCTGAAGCCTGGCATCTCCGGTAGAGATTTCCTTCAACCAAGCCTTGGCAGCAGCCCAAGCAGGTTCTTCTTCCCCAGGGAAGTAGCAGTCCATTCTTACCCAGTGGAGTATATCCAGCAGGTGCCTGAAAGCCTGACGCCATCAGAGATGGAATTAACAGTATTCTATCTCCAGCAAGAGTCCTCCCCAGCAGGTGTGACTGAAAGCTCGATATCCCCTCAGAGTCTTGAATCAACAGATGCTCTCCCTAGCCAGAGTATTTGTCCAAGGAGCTTCCTCAGCCAAGTCTGAAGATGATCTGTCCCCACAGAGTTCATGTTTGATTTTCACAACTGTCCGTGAAATATTTCCCAGCAAAGTTGCCATACATTTGGGTACTTGATGATACAGCCAGGTATTCATCACCTCAGTCAGATTGGGTATCCAGACCTCTTGACTTGTCTTCCCCTGTAGAGTTGTACCTTTTGTTGCCGATCAAGCATTCGTTTGTTGCTCGTCTGCAATCTTCAACACTTGCAGGAGTTATCCCTAAGCAAAGTTTCCCCCAGCAAGGGCATATTACTGCTTTATTGTTGCTCGTATGCATCTTTCAACACTCATCCGAGTTGGTATGTTGGTGTTGCTCAGTTGCTTTCTCCATCAGTGGTTCTTGATTACTTCGATTTAGCTTGTCTGCAATTTCAAATACTCGTCTGTGTTTGATTGTATCAGTTGTTGTTCGCTCGTCTGCAAATTCCAGCACTCGTCTGTGCTTTGAGATGTATTATGCTGTTGATTCTCAACACTCGTCTGTGTTCGGAGAGGATATTTGTTATTGCTCGTCTGCAATTTCCAGCACTCGTCTGTGTTTGGTTATGATAGTTGCTCGTCCGCAACTCCTCAACACTCGTCTGTGTTCTGAGAGGATATTTGTTATTGCTCGTCTGCAATTTCCAGCACTCGTCTGTGTTTGGTTATGATAGTTTCTCGTCCGCAACTCCTCAACACTCGTCTGTGTTCTGAGAGGATATTTGTTATTGCTCGTCTGCAATGTCCAGCACTCGTCTGTGTTTGGTTATGATAGTTGCTCGTCCGCAGCTCCTCAACACTCGTCCGTGTTCTGAAATGATATTTATTGTTGCTCGTCTGCAACCTCCCAACACTCGTCTGTGTTCGGTATTGGATCCTTCGCCGCACTCGTCTGTGCCTTGACATGTATTCTCTATTGTTGCTCGTCTGCAACTGTTCAGCACTCGTCTGTGTTTGTTTGAAGCTCGTCTGCTTTTATTCCCCAGAAGTCATTTGTTTGAAGCTCGTCTGCTTTGCTTGGATACTCGTCTGTATCATCCTCAGCACTCGTCTGTGCTAGCTTAAACCTGAATGTGAAGATTTACTGGTTACCCTGATGTTTCTATGACTACTTCAAATGCTCGTCCGTGTTTGAATTTCTGGTATTCGTCTATACCAGTTGCTGATACTCGTCCGTATCACTGCTTGAGGCACTCGTCTGTGTTTCTCAGATCATCGTCTGATACTCGTCTGTATCATTGACTTATGGCACTCGTCCGTGTTATCTTGATGATCATCCAATACTCGTCTGTATTGAAGAGGTTTCGAATCCTGACAGTGGGAATTAAATGTCGAAATGGTTACCGGTCCTGGCGTAACAGGTGAATCCGAAGGAGGCTCGTCTGTCTCAAGCACCAATTATGGTTGCTGCACCTGGCGTAACAGGTTTGCTCAGAAGACTCGTCTGTCTTATACCATATATCCGCGGATAATATATGAAGAAGGTTCGTCTACCTTGATTGTATGTCTATCCCACAGACTTAAGTGCATTACCGGTCCTGGCGTAACAGGTAAATCCGAAGGAGACTCGTCTGTCTCATGCTATATGCAGTGTTGGAGGACTCGTACGTCCAAATCCTGGCGTCACAGGGTTGTTTGAAGACTCGTCTGTCTCAAATGATGGTATTGCAGTGTTTTGAGGGCTCGTATGTCCGGTTCCTGGCGTCACAGGATGGTTTGAAGACTCGTCTGTCAACGTGTTATTATTACAGATATCAGTTTCAACTTGGAAGAAGCTCGTCTGCTTTTTCTCCACCTCATATCCCCAGAGCGTCATCTGGTTGGGTTTATTTCCCAGTGTTGCATTCTTCGTCAGAGTGCAAATTTCAGGTCTTTTCGGTATTCAATCACAGTTTATCTCGAATGTCTGATAGCCGTTGCTCTCATCCTTTTCAGATTAACAGTTGATTGAATAGGGGCAGCTGTAACACCCTAAATTTGCCCTCTTCATTTTAAGCATCATATCATATCATATTCATCATACTCATATCATTTCCTCAGCATCATATCATGGAAATATGAAGCATAACATTCTCATGACCCAGCATTAGGCATATGATCATCTGTGGGTGGATTTGAGGTATTACAAGCTATAACAAGAGGCCCAGTGGACTTGTCCAAGTCCCATGAGGAATCTACATGGCATTCACAAGTTCAAGATCAGTCACAAAAACTCAAGAGGTTGGGAGAGCATCAGAGAACCCAAGCTAGGACAAGCTCCTACACAATGATCCCAAATTAGGGTTTTACTTTCAAGCATGAAATCTTTGAGACTTTGGCCATTTCATTTGGGCAAAGTCCCTTATATGACAAGAGGATCCTAGGGATGGAATTGGGTGAGAAATTTCCTTAGGGAAGTCAGTTATTTCATCAGAAGTTCAAGGGTACAACTTTTCTCCTGTGTGAGGGAAATCCTGATTAGGGCTGTGGGCCAGATCCTCATATCCTCTTAATTTTGACCATTTCTTGTGGGCAAAGGATCTCATTTGGTTTTCATGGCTTATATATGAAGTGTGAGGCAAAAATTCATTGAAGAAGTCAAGATTTGGTCTAGTTACTTGAAGGTGAAGCAAGAAAGTCAACTTTGCAGTCAAAAAGTCAACATGAAGGTTTCAGGGTTTTTAATCAGGATTATCAATTTTTGAGGTCATATCATGTCAAGGAATAATTCAGTTGAGCTTAAATGTCAAAAATCGGGAGTACGCAAAAAGTTACTAAATTTGGAAATCTAGAAGTTTCCATTTTTTGGAAATTATTTGTCCCGAAGCTTCAAGCTATTATTTCATGTGCGAAAAAGCTCCGAATGATTTTCCGGTGAACACAAAAGTTGTAGAACACGATTTTCCCTTTCCAAAAAGTCGTAGAACACCTTCATATCATTTATAGAACTCAAGATACGATTTTTAGAAGTTGTGATGCATTTTAGGTTTTTTTTGGGACACTTGTCACTTTACCATAGGTTCTTTATGTTTTTTAGGGGGTTGCACTCATTTTTTTTCCTTACACATTTTTTATGTCCCAACAACATGCTAGTGTGCCATATAGTTATTCATGTGATGTTTTTAGTTTATTATATTTTTGATTATGGTGAAAGAAAAAAAAAGAGAGAAGGGATATTTGAGGTAGCACGGTAAGTCACGCATGGGATGGGGGGAAGGAAAGTGGGTTCACTCTCCCCACGCGCTTCTCATTCCAGGAAGAGCAAAGAAAACGTGCTTGGGGTCATCACCCTCACAAGCATTTAAAGGCACTAAGAGAGAGGGGTTATCACGTGGGGGGGGGGGGGGGGTTGAAAGGTATATCCTCACAGGTTTTTTCTTTTTTTTCCAATCATCTCACAATTTCTTTGTTTCCTTTCTTTCTCACACATAACACATGCCACTCACTCCCATACAATCTCATGTACTCACCTTCTCTCACCTCACCTACACTCTCACACGCGGACACCTCATCACTGGGTGTGGATTTTAATTGTTAAAGAATAAAAAAAGAAAAGAAAGAGAAGGTGATGGCCAGCACAACAGAGAACACACCGTATTTTTTTTCCTTGCTCTTGCTGTTGCTGCTGACGGAAACAAGGGGCTGCTACTCACATTCATCTAAAAAAAAGAGGTAGCAGCATAACAGAGAGAGGTTGGTAACTAACTTTAAAGGAGAGAGATCTTTTTTTGATATTGAAAAAACACCATAAAGGAGCACTCTTATCACTATAAAAACAATCACACAAAAAGGACCTCATTCTCTCTCGCTCCATTTTTTCTCACATCACATTCTTCAACCTCTCTCTTTTCTCTCATGGTAAGCTTAACTGAATAACAGAAAAAAGAAGTTTCTAGATCTAAAATCCAGCATCTCATTCTTCATCCTCAAGATCTCTGCATCTCTCTCATCGAAAAACAAGCTGTAGATCTTGATTATTCTTCTATTCATTGCTGGATTTTGGCCATCACTAGCATCATAAAGAAGATCATTATCCTCTTAGCATCATCACCATCTTCAAGTCTTTATTTGACCAACGCGTGTGGGAGCTTGGATTTTCCGGAGATTTCGAAAAAAAGGCTTCAAACAGGTTTGCATTCTCGATCTGTTTGTTGTGAGTTTAGTGTTGTTATAGTGTGCCTTGAAGTTGTTAATAACTTGTTTATTTGTGCTTGAATTGATTGGTGTTAATAAGTAGCTTATAATGAAGTTTCGATTTCGGTATTCTTTCTTGTTTCGCTTAACATGAATTGCACAGTGCGTTTTACTGAGTTTTGCTCGTATATTTGTGATCCTTATGATCTATGCTTCATGTGGATAAGTGTTTTAGTAATTTCTGGAATTTTGTTCGCGGCGACGATCGAAACCGCACGTGGTGGTGCTACTTTGGTGCGATATTTCTGTGTGTTCAAGCGTTTGTATCGGTTCTGTTTCGATCCAGCTGCATTGATCTCATTTCGTAGTTGAATTTTGGTGTTTACACTTTTGATTTTCGTTGAGTTTTGAGAAAGTTATGCTAAGATGAAGTTGAGTGAAATGCGTTGCCATGCTGCGTTTGTTGCTGCTGTTGCTTCGGTTTCTTCATGCATGGGGTTGGAGGAGACGATGACGTGTCTCCTCCTGGTTGGTCCGCGGTTTCATTTGATTTATTGTTATTATTTTAATGCTTCCTTCACTTAAATGAGTGCACCGGTTGATATGAGGTTCACATAACTTTTGTTCATAAATATATAAAAAAGGAAAAGCTGATTTAAGTTTTTTGGATTTATTGTGTTTCGGATGGGCCTTAGCCCGGATTTGCTAGTAGCACCCCTCTATCATCCTGGCCCATTCGAATTCAGTTCAAGGCCTGCTAAGTGCACCTCCTCCCAATTTCATTTAATTTTTCTTTTTTCTTCCTTTAAATTCTTTTATTTTCAGTTTCGTTTTAATCCACATAAAATAGTTTCGTGCATCCAAAAATTCCCAAATAAATCATAGATATTCATTTGTGTCTCTAAAATTTTGTAGCATTTTTATTTTATTTTTTTTCATTGATTAGCGTGCCAGAAATAATTCACCAATGTTCATAGCTTCATTTGCTTCTTTTCTTGACCAGTCTGTTTTGTTTATTTTCTATAGCCTTCAATATTTGGATTTATGATCCCATTCTTTTTGCATTGTGTTCCTAAGATCCTGTAGTTTTCATGTGATTTTTCTCAGAATTTTTAGGAAATTATTTCTTGAGTTTTGGTCTGGTACCTTGTGATATAAGTTTTCTGTCCTAGCTTGTGTTTATACATCCATTTGACCTAGTTCCTTTCTGAATTTTTGCAAATCCTTTTGGCAAGTTGATATAATGTGTTTTAAGATCATTTGGTTTCAGTTTTAGAATTTTTAGATGGCTGGTTGATTATTTGTGGATTTTTGTTCTCATCTTGTCCCATTTTGCTTCTTTTGGTTTATTAGATCTCTCATAGGCTTAGAAGGGCACTTGTGCCAACTTCTTCTTCTTGTTTGGGGTTCCTTTGGGGTATGGGTACCTTCATGGTCCTAGGATAGGTCTTGGTTCTTCTAAATTTTTGAGTTTGCTTCATATTCAAGTCATTTGTTTCTTTAAGTGTTTAAATTCCATCTTTTGGTTCCATTGCTTCTATTTTGATATTGTTTGGTATTGTGTGACTCCTCTCTTCATCTTGCTGACCTCCTAGGCCGTTCTTCATATCATTTTGATTCTGGTTTTGAACTTTGTGCTTGTATTTGGTGTGTTTTGTATTATGTTTTTCTTAAGTGGGCATTTGTTTCCATATGTATCCATGTTGCATCATTTTAAGTCATAAGTCTCTCATTTTCATTTCTTTGAGTTGAATTAGCCTTAAGAATTTGTTTGCTTCATTTCACTTCTGATTGTTGGATGATGTTATGTTAATTTGTTCATTTTTGTTCACTTGCGCATGCTAACCTTGCAGGGGCTATGGTAAGTGTGAGATGTGGGAATTGAGTTCCACATCTCTAATTCTCATCTCCTCCTTTTATGTTTATGTGAGCTAACTCTCTTTTGTTGGGCCTAGGCCTTTCTCATCCCTTCTTCTATCTTCTTCTTCCTTCTTCATTAGGATAGAAACCTCACTAACCCTTAGGATATCCATGCATGTGAATACTTAGGATTATTTTAGTCCCCCTTTAGAATTTTTTCCTTTGATATCCTTTTGGTTCTCCTTCTCTTCTCATCTCATAACTCTAAAAAACACTTTAATAAATGTGAAGTGAGGTCTTGATCCATAGCCTTATTCCATGAGGTATGCTTGTAGTCTTCCCATCTTGGGATAGTACATGTTTACCTTGTGATGCACAAGTCTGATCAAGGTATCTTCTTCATAAAAGAAAAGCATAAAAAATACTTCTTCATTGTAAATACAAAAACACTTAATAAGTAAACAAGTTAGTGAGCCTAAGCCCTAATCTTTGGGTTCAAGTTTTGGGGATCTTCTCCTTACTTGAGTGTGCTTGTTCTATTATTCCATCTTGGAATGTAGCGACAAGTGCACATTCCATTAAAGAGAGCTTGAGTTCACTTCCTTGTGATACACTCATAAAAGCTTCTAAAAAACACAAACAAACAATAAACGTCTTTCCTTCGGGAATTCTTTTCTCACCTCATTCACTCTGTACGCGAACTTGCTCCTACTTGTCATTTTGCAAGACGGTTACGCACTCGTCGTCCGAGTCTGCAACACCTGAGCAATGGCATAGGCAGTTCAAGCCTTAATTCACAAGCATTTTCCTTGCCACCCCTAGTTAGGGGAACTACGGCGTCTCTGATCCTCATTATCCTGATGAGGTACGTAGGCAGCGGGGTAGGGCCCGTTCGAGCACAATCTTTATTTTCCCTACATTTTTCTCTTTGTTTCTTATTTAAATTCTTTTCCAGTCCATTTCTTTTCTTTTGTTGCAGTATTCATACCCTCACCCTTTGAAATAGTTTCTTTGCAAGCATGGATCCCGTCGGGTACGGCGGACGATCTGGGTGCTAATACCTTCCCAGGTCGTAACCGACTCCCGAACTCAGTCTCTTTGGTTCGCAGGACCTGTGTCCTTCCTCTTCTTTCTTCTGGTTTGTGCAGCATTACCATTCCCTTTCTTCGGGATAAAAATGCCTGGCTGGCGACTCTAACCTTTCCGCGCCACTTTCGCGTTTGTACTAGGATGAAAATCTCGGGAGCGACATTGAGCCCTCTCTATCAACACCTTAGCAAGAATACCTTTAACTCCGCTTCTCGTTTCTAGAACAATGTCAAACTTATTTAGATGTAGAGCTGCCGCAATAACCTCAGGTTTAGGCTCTTTTTCCAAGCCTGTGAATGGTTTCTGATCAAGTACAGGTATACCCAGAAGTTTAGAGAACTCTTCCATTGTAGGAACCAGCTGGTAGTCGGGGAATGTGAAGCAATGGTGCTTAGGGTCAAAGAACTGAAACAGAACACTCATCATGTCTTCATTGAATCCTGAAGTGACTAGATCCAGTAGGTGACCATGTCTCTTGATGAACTGGGAGTGTTCAGACACTTGAGAAACCAACTCTTTAAGCTTAGCAGGTATCCCTACAAAGTTGATCCTGATAGTGTTTCTACGAGCAGAAGCCATGGCCTGCAAAAGAGAACAAAGATAAATCCTTTGGTCCTTGAAATGGTTAGTGAAAATGCTATGCTTATGATGCATGATGATTTCATGATGTTATGCTCAATCACAAACATGTGGCACACACAAACAAGTCACACCATAGCCCTAGGTTTAAAGGCTTGCATGAGGTTCAAAGGTAAGTACCCTCCCCTGAAGATATGAAATAATCACAATATATATATAAATGGGGTTAGTAATAATATATGAAAATAAATAAAATTAATAATAAAATAAACAAGAACATTAGCATAATAATTAAAAGTTCAATTTTTTTATAAACACTTATTTTTTAAGATTAAGAAGAAAATATAAACAATTATATACTAATTATTATAAAGTTTTAAATTATATACAAGTTATAAAAATTAGGTTAATTATAAACATATTACAAAATTAAATTAGCAAGTTTTAATTATTTTTAAGCATACACAAAAAATTATACAAGAATTAAATAATAATTACAAACAAATTATAAAATATATACATATAATTAAAGTTTATTAAAAGTTATAATTAACAAATAAATTAACATTTACAATTAGGGTTTATAAAAATAATTAGGTTTTTAAAAAGATTTTAGGGTTTTAGAAAATTAGGGTTTATATGGTTTTTTTTTTTAAAAATAAATTAGGATTAACTATCTAATATAAATTAATTTATACAAAATTATTAATAATATACAACAATATAAATTTTAAATAACCTTTACTAATAAAATTTTATTTTTGAAAAGATGAACTTTAATTATAGAAAAGAAAATAATACAAATATTTTATTTTTATCATTTTTTAAATTTATCTAATTATAATAATATAAACTAATTGCAAAACAAGAAGAAAAAGAATGAAAAAAAAAACTTACCTGGGCTGGGATTCGAACCCAGCCCCTGGACAATGCACACTCCAATACTAGTAGTCCTTCCACTAGGCCAGTGCGCGCAGGTGAGAAAGAATGCACTCTATAGGGTTTTGTTATTAACCTGGAAAAAATATGACAAAGCAAAAAGAAACAACACAAAAGGCCTGGGGGGGATTCGAACCCAGGACCTTCTCACAACACGCAAACACACTTACCATCCAGCCGGGAGGGCGCAACTGATATTTAAACCACAACAATAAATAATATATTAAGTTTGATGATTAACTGGAAAAATAAGAAAAAGGTTGTTGCATCCAGGATTCGAACCAAGGACCTGACCCTCATAAGGACAAGCTTCCAACCATCAGGCCAACGCGCACGCTGTGAAATACAAACCAAACACAAATAATAAAAAAAAAAACAAATATTTGAATTCTGGAATTCGCGCCAGGGGTCTTCTTCCTCCTCCAGACCTGCGTTTTTTTCTGCGAATCTTCCTGGGCAATTTCCTGCGAATTTTTCAAAACCCTAAACCTGTGTTTTTCGAAACATCACGCAAACCATCATGATAACCAAAATTAATGGCCCAGATCAATTGTACAAAGCTCATACATCACAGCCATGGTTTTAGAATTGATTTTAAAGTCTTAAATGTATGGTTCCCTAACAATGGCAATCTTCAACACAGTCCATAATAATTAAATTAACCTATGCAAAAAAGCTTCTAAACACCACAACAAACACAAATATATGATTAGTTTTCAATATTAATACATGAATCAACCAAATCGAAAAAATTCAAAATGTGAAAGGGATGCATTCGGTTTATGCGATTTAGGTCATGATGATGCAATGTTGTGATCCAAAATCACTCTATGAACTCCCAGGAACAAGTTGCTACCTTCAAATTGTCTTGAAAGGGCCTGAATTATGAAATCCGAATTTGAATTTTGGTGAGTTTTTTGAATGTGCAAACTTACTCTTTGAGGCTGTGAAATTCGTCCCTATGCATTGTGTTCTCTTCATATACTTATAGTGAATGAATTAGGTCAGAAAAATTGAATCATTGTATGGATTTTTTTGATTTTGGAGATTGAAAAAGATTAGAACTTAAATTTCAAATATTTGTGAATGAGACCTTTCTATTTCAAGCCAATCATCATCAATGTTATATCAATTCAATCCAAATCATGTTAATGACCTTCTAGAACCAAAATATATTTTAAATTTTCACATTTGATATTTTATTTAAATTTAAAATGATTTTTAATATAAAAAATCATAATAAATAAATTAAATAAAATAAAATTATGAAAATATCAAATAAATTTCGTGCATGATGTCATGGAACACTTTGGGTCACAAAAAGTTCAGCCCATTTAGAAAAATTTGGTTTTAAGACCCTATTTTCTTCATAAACCACCCAAAAATTTCCCAACTTTGCAAGGGCACACATCCTTCAATTTTAAAGCTATGAGGGTGTTCTTGGACATTTTGGAAAGCTTGAAGAGTCATATAACCAACCCCATTGGTTTCATGTCCATATCATTTACCATTCTCAAGTTATGCCCTTTTGAAGTTGTTGACTTTTTGTTGACTTTCAAAAGGACCTATAATGTCTTAGCTCATACCTTCCAAATGAAGCATTTTTGGGCTTGGCTTGTGAGACACAAAGTTGTAGAGAATTCAATTTCCTTCAAAATGAGATTTGGATGGGGAAAATGTGATGAAGCATGTGAAAGTTATGGCTGGTCAAAGTTCAGTTGACTTTTCCTGAGGAAACCCTAATTTAGAAACCCCTGATTCTTGATGATCTGAAATCTCCTTGATGAATCATGATCAAACCTTAATCAAATGATGAATTCTACTTCATATACTTGATGTTGGCAAAAAATAATGAAGTTTGACTTTGGTTTGACCACAGTTGACCTCAGTTTGACTTTTTAAATGCTTTGACTGATTTTGACTTATCTGATCATTTGACTGAGCAAACCTTTGAGAAAAGTTTTGAAATTTGTCATGGGGATTCTTAAGCACATATAAGATGTTATGAAGCTCACTTGAAGTCTTGGAAGTCCATTTAGCCTGATTAAAGTCAAAACCCTAGTTTTGGATGCACTGCTTAGGGGGATGCATTGTCTGAGGGAATTGTCAAATCTTCTAACTAATTGTGAACTTTGTGAACCTTGTGAACCTCATAAGATGTCTTGTAAACTTCATGAACCTCATGATATGTCTTGTGAACCTCATAAGGTGTCTTGTGAACCTTGTGAACCTCATAAGGTGTCTTGTAAACTTCATGAACCTCATGAGAGGTCTTGTGAACCTTGTGAACCTCTTAAGCACCCAAAGTCTTGTATTGTGAGGGCAAATTTTGGGGTGAAACACTTTGTCAGCTCTAGAACTTTCTCCTAGATAGCTCTAAACTGAGCCTCAAAAGTGTCTCTTTGCTCCTTCAGTTGGATCCAAGACTTCTGCAGCTCCTCTAAATCAGTAGGCATATCAGGATGGAGAATGATGTAAGGAACATCTCCTTCAGCAATAGGCTCCATAGTAATTGGTAGGACAATAGGATATGGCATCATAAGAGTCTGAGCACGAGATCGCACCCATCTGAGGTAAGGTTCCATAGAAATGGAGTACTTTGGTTCCAGAGTCTTGCTATCAACCTTGTTCACTTTGCTCAAAGCTCGCATAAACCTTTGACGGTAACCTTGAAGACCGTTGTCATAGTCGAACATAATATCCTGAATAAGCATGTCATGAGGACCATTATTCCGAGCATAACCAAACTATCATAGAGCTAAGGAAGAGTTGTAAGTAATTCCCCCTCTTATACCAAGGAGTGGCACATTAGGGAACTCCCCACAATGGTTAATTATAGTAACATTCTCCATAGATCAAGAACACCAATGAATGTCTGAATGAGAAAGTGACATGATCCTCTTAGACCACCTTAACCCTTGTTCATTCGTCATCACTGATCGAGGAAGGTGAGAAATAAACCACCTAGCCAGTAAAGGTATGCAACACATCATAGTTCCCCTAGCCTTCGTAGTACGAGTGTGAAGAGAATGTAAGATATCTCCATCCAAGTAATGTAGGCACTGGATTGTGAGTCAGAAATATGTTGATGGTGTGTACGTCTATGGACTGGTATGGATTAGGAAACAACACTAAGCCATAAATTAATAAGGCTAAGATCTCCTCAAAAGCATCATATCTTATAGCATCCAAGAACACTTGAGCTTTCTCCATCAATACCTTAGCAAGAATACCCTTAACTATGCTTCTTGTTTCTAGGACAATGTCTGATTTCTTCAAATGTAGGGCTACAACAATGACTTCAGGTTTAGGCTCTTTCTCTAAGCTTGTGAAAGGTCTCTGATCAAGGATAGGCACACCTAGTAGCTTGGAGAACTCCTCAATTGTAGGAACCAACTGATAGTCGGGGAACGTGAAACAGTAATGTTTAGGATCAAAGAAATGAAATAGGACACTCATCATGTCTTCATTGAACCCTGAAGTAACTAGATCCAGCAGGTAACCATGCTTCTTGATGAATTGGGAGTTTTCAGAAACTTTAGAGACCAATTCCTTAAGCTTAGAAGGTATCCCTACAAAGTTTATCCGGATAGTGTTCCTACGAGCAGAAGCCATGACCTGCAACAAAGAACAAAGATAAATCCTTTGGTCCTTGAAATGGTTAGTGAGAATGTTATGCTTATGATGTCATGATGTCATGATGTTATGCTCAATCACAAACATGTGGCACACACAAACAAGTCACACAATAGCCTTAGGTTTAGAGGCTTGCATGAGGTTTAAGGTAAGTACCCTTCCCCTGAAGTTTAGTTGGTTCATCCTGTCCTACAAAAGTAACCAGGTTCTAAGGGATCTCAATATCACTGATCCTTCCCAATGGTGGTTGTTCAGTAGGCAAATTACTTGCCAACCAAAACCCCCCAAGTTTAGGATCTCAATGAGCGTAGCATCGAGTATCAACCAACTTTAGACTTCTCCAAATCCGACTATCTCACTACTCTCTAAAGGCCAAGATGGGTTAACTAGGGTTCTACAAATTCAGTTAGTGTAATGACAACATATGACAACCTCAAGTTATCCTCAACTTACTTAAGGAACATAAGAACCAACCAAGAAGTCACACTAACGTAGCCACCAAATCAACCATATCGGTATACGCTGTACAGTTTCCTTGGTTTATTGCTACTTACCTAGGGTTAGGGGTGTTCAAATCCAAACCAATCCAAATAAAAAACCGAAAACCGATCCAAACAAATCGAAAACCGAAAAAACCAATTTGTTTTGGATGTATTTGGATGTCATTTTGTAAGAACCGATCGGTTCGGATCGGATTTCGGATTGATTTTTCAAAACCGATCCAAACCAAACCGCATGTATATATATTTTTTACTTATTTATATTTTATTAGTATATATTTTGTTTTAATTTAGTATTAGATAATACTTATCTTTTAAAATACTATTTATTAGTTTGATTTAATCTTTTTATTTTTATTTTTTTCATCTTGTAATATTAATTTTTGATATAGTATAATATATATTATATCAAACTTACTATTTATTAGTATTTTTAGAATATTAATAAAAGTTATAATTTATAATTTGGATATCCAAAAAACCGATCCAAATTAAACCGCATGAAATTGGATCAGATCGGATCGAATTTTTTTAATAAATCATCCAAAACCGAACTAAACCGCAAATAAATTTATCTTTGGGTCGGATGATATTTTGCTTCAAAACCGATCCAAAACAAACCGTGAACACCCATACCTAGGGTTCACTGGATCCGAGTTATGATCTTTCACACAAAAGTCCAACAGATAATATAAAGCAAACAAGACAAACAATTAAGTGATCTAATTCCTAAGGGTACCCCTCTTTTACTTAGTAATTCCCCAGCAGAGTCGCCAGTTCTGTAACAAGGTGGGAGAACTGACTTTCTATAAATGTTGCGAATAGCAAGAGCCGCCACCGACTTTTATTGTATCCATGTTGAAAAGACATAAAAGAACAGGAAAAACCTATTTTTAAAATACTTGAGTTCGGGGGGGTAGGTTATATAAAGGGAAGGTGTTAGCACCCTTTATATTCATGGTTATCCATGGGCTCTTAGTTACCTAGCTCACTTACTTGTTTTGAAAATGTGAAGTGTAGTGTGTATTTAGAAATTTGTCTAAGTACTTTGTAATGATCCTCGTATGGATGTATACAAAGCCTTGGTTTGAAAATGTTTGAAAATAGTGAGGTGTGAAAAGTATTTTTTAAGGGTGTGAGCCAGTAACTTAGAGTTCCTACCCTAGACTTAGTCATTCATGTTCTTGTATGTTCTTTCAAGGGTAAAATTGTCCCTACTATTAAGGAGTAGTTAGTCATTACCTTGGATTTTATTAAGGGACGGGCGTAGGGTCATCGTATGGCCAACGAAGGCAAGTGGAGGGTGTCTTTAGCAATTAGGAGGGACTATCATCTTTTAAACCGAAGGGACGAGATCATTTATCGTAGGCATCCTCGTATGGACTTGATCTTTTTAGAATCTGGGAGGGACTGGATGATTTATTTAATGGAGGGACTTTTCTTAAGACATCTTACTTTCGAGGGACTTGACCGTTTTTTAAAGGCACCTTAAGAGAGGTAGCCCTAGGAGGTGCAGATGGCGATCATAAATGGACTTACGTGTGTGAATGATATATTTTCAGACATTTATTCTTTTTATTTAATTTTCTAAGTCCAAATTAATTTTCAATTAGGTTTTCACTCCCTATTTACTAACCATAAAATAAATTAATTAATTAAATGCGGAAAATATAAAATCTACGCTATTACATGGCTTTGGAGCAATTAAAAAAAAAGAACGAAAAATAAATCTAAAATTATTACAATTCAGGAACAATTACATAATGATAATATAAAACGAAAAGAAAATTCGAAAATTATGTTAAAATGAAATTAGAGATAAAGTTTTAATTAAGAAAATTATGGTTAGTTAGAAATTAGGTTTTTTTCTAGAGAAAATTTAGATTTTTATAAGAAAAATTAAACTAATTATTAAATTTTTTAGAAAAATGTATAAAACTTAAATATGTACAAAATTATTATTATTAATTTATGAAAATATAAAGAAGATTTTAATTATCTACACAATTATGATTAAAACAATAGTTAGGAATTTAATTAGAATGAAATAAAAATATTAAGCATTTCTTTAGAAGATATTAACTAAATTACTATTAATTAAATTATAAAGAAAACTATTAACATTTTAAATTAAAAAAGATTAAATATTTTACATAAAAATTAGTGAAGTTTTTATTTATTAGTTTAGGTTAATTATGGATTAATAGATAATTATTAATTAATTAAAAGAAAGGAAAAAAAACAAGGAAAAAAAATAAAGAGGCGCAACAAAATAAATGGGGGGGGCATGGTTTTGATCCCAGGACCTCCCCATTACCAGATGGATGGGTGACCGCTGGGCTATGGGCGCTGCTTGACAACCATGTGAATCAAAATAAAATAAAAAACTAAACCTGCAAAAATAATGGAAATATTAATAAAAAAGAGAACCTGGGGATCAAACCCAGGTTCTAAGGGTTAACAAGCTTCTACATTTATCAACAGGCTCACGCGCACGCTGTGACTATAAAACAGAACCAATTAATAAAATATAAAGCGAAAAATTTGAATTATAAAATCATGCCAAATCAGTCTTCTTCAACCTTGGAATTTTGCAGGTTTTCCTACGGGATTTCCTGCGAATTTTCTTAGGAGTCTTGCTGCGAATTTTTCCACATGAAATAATCGTCCTTTTAAACACCATGAAACCTGCACGATTTATCAAATTAATCACATAACAACAATCACCAAGTCGCATACAGTCCAATTGCATCCTCAAAATAGGTTTAGATGCATTAAATCAAGAACCCCTATTTTGAAGCTTTAAACCCTAAAATTGGTGTTTCACGCCTCAGGTTATGATTCTTCGATTAAACCACCCAGAACGCATCCTTAGAACATATCAAACACAAACCAGTTAACAAAAACAATTTATAAAGGTTAAACACATGAAAACGAAACATAAAATAAAATAGAGGAAGAACACAATTCAGTATGCATGGATTGGAACGAGTTTGATGATGGTGATGAGTGCAATGCGTTCAGGAGGTTCTCAAGAACATGTTTGAACTTTTAAAATACTTTGAGAACCCTTGGAAAGGCAAAACCGAAAATTCAATTTTTTGGAAAAAATATTTGATGTTGAATCGTGAATGGTCTGCAGAAATCCTCCTCTATGCATTGGTTCATGTTTGTGTATATCTAAGGATGCAATTAGGTCAATTTTTTGGGCCTCTTGTTCGTGGATTTGAGTTACTTGATGTTAAAGAAGGCCATTACTCATAATGATCCACAAATCAAATATATCCTTGCCAATTATGCTTTGCACGAATTTGTAATATCTTCATCAGCTTAAATGCAATATAATTGGTTCTAGGACAAATATTTGATCCAAATATTGACTTTTTATATTTTATTTTTATTTAAATTGAATTTTAACAAATAAAATCCAAAATAATAGAAAATAAATTGTAAAAATCATAATAAATGGTCATTGGGTCGTGCATGACTTTATCTTTGAGATTGGGTTGCAATTTGATGGGCCCATTTGGAAAATTTTAAAGTTTAGACCTTTTTTACTTCATACATCCCTTGAAAATTTCCCAACTTTGACAAGGCACAACTCCCTTAATTTTAAGGCTATGAGAGTGATCTTCGACTTTTTAGAAAGCTTAGAGAGTTCTATAACCAACCTTTTTGGTCCCATATCCATATATTTTTCCATTTTCAAATTATGAGCTTTGGAAAAAGTTGACTTTTTGTTGACTTTCAAAAGGACCTATAATGTTTTAGCTCATACCTTCCAAATGAAGATTTTTTAGGCTTGGCTTGTGATACAAAAAGTTGTAGAGAATTCAATTTCCTTCTAAATGAGCTTTGGATGCGAAATTTTTGATGAAGTATGTGAAAGTTATGGTTGGTCAAAGTTCAGTTGACTTTTACTATAAAACCCTAATTTAGAAACTTTTTTATTCTTGACGATCTGAGGTTTCCTTGATGAATCATGATCAAACCTTTATCAAATGATGAATCTTACCTCATAATATTGATGTTGACAAAAAATCTTGAAGTTTGACTTTAAGTTGACCACAGTTGACTTTTCTACCAGGTTAACTGATTTTTGGATATCTGAGCCTTTGACTGGTCAAACTTATAGGGAAAACTCTGAAACTTGATATGAGGATTATTGAAGACATGTGGGATGTTATGAAGCTCACTTAAGGCCTTGGAAGTCCATTTATCTTGGGAAAATACAAAACCCTAATTCTGGATCCCTTGTTCAGGAGGAGGCTTTGTCTTCAATCCTTTTGACCAATTGTGAACCTTGAGAGAACTCTTAGGACACATTGCTTTGATTGTGGGAGGGCAAATTTTGGGGTACAACACTCTCAATCACTTCAAAAACAGAATTGATTCTTCAATTAAGCTCCAATGTTGATGATTGATGAAGGTTTAACTTCAAGTTCTTCAAATTCCAATGAAGAATTTGAAGAACTTCTATGAATAAGCTCTTTGTGAGTTTTGGTGAAAAGTGAGTTAAAAATGAGAGAGAAATGGGAGATTGAAGATGAAAAATGGTGAAAATGATTGGAACCCTTTGCTTTGGAGTGGTTTAAGCATATGTAGAGCATATGCATGAAGCTAGGTTTGGGAATGAGATTGGGCTTTGGTTTGGAGCTTGGATCGGAGTTAGTTAGGGTTAGGGTTAGAGTTCTAAAATATTCCTTGGAATATTCCTTGGAATAATCTAGAAGATGGTAGAACAATCCAAGATGAATGAAGTAAAATGAAAGTGGAAAAAGGGAAGGAAAATGTGGAGGGAAATGAAGAACCCAACTAATTTTCAAATATTTTTCCCAAAATTCGCACCCGTTAACCGGTTAACCAAATGCGTTAACCGGTTAACGGCATGAAAATTTGAATTTTCGTCTCTTTTGGTTGTTTCTCATGGAATTGCTTTGAATTATTTTTGTAGTGTCATTTTCTTCCTTTGAGCTCCAAGATAGACAAGCCTAGCCCAATCACATGCCTTGTGAACATTCAAATGCTCATGATTTATTATTTTTTTTTATATTATTTTTTAATGTGATGTGGTGCTTGGATGATCATGTGAAATGACGAAGCATAAACCACTCGAGGTTGGAAATAAATAAAAAGGTCAAATTTTAGGATATTCCACGTCCCTCATTCATCGATGATGCCACTAGAAATCAAAAAATGATCAATCTGACTCTTCTCCTTCCCATCACTCTCATACCAACTAAACTTCTTCCCCTTGTAAGGTAAATCTACCAAATAACAATCCATAATGAATTCTTCAAATTCTCTCCTTTCTGATGTTGAACAAAACGTCATTCGACCTCTCCTCTCATGAGAATTCTTGATCGCTTTGAAGTCGCCTTCTATCAACCATTCACCATCCACTAATTTAGATTTTAATTCCACCAACTTCCTCCATAAAACTCTTTTCAAATTCAAAGAGCAAGGAGAATAAACATTAACAATATAGTACAATTTGTTTTTCCATAAAGCCTTCACACCCAAATAGCACGGACCTCCGAAACTACATAAAACTTCAACCGAACTAACTTTCTACATAACAAGCAAGCCTCCTGATAAACCTGTCTAATTAGAAGAAGAGTACTCCACCTCCTCATTCCCCTAAAAACTATGAGCCACCTCCTCCGATAGATATTGAATTTTGTCTTCTTGAAGCATAAATAAACCCGCTTTACCATTAGATATTAGATGAGAGATTCTTCTCCTTTTGACTCTACTATAATCCCCCTAATATTTAAAGATCCCACAATCATCTCAAAAATTTCAGATTCTCCTTCACTCCCAACAATTTAGATTTATATGCTCTCTCTCCAAATCAACCAGGGTTCACATTTTTATACATAAGTTGATCTAATCTCTGTAACAAGGGTTCACATTTTTATTATTGTACTCTATAAAATTCTAACATCTAAGTTACCAGAGATACTGAATTTATGAAAAATGTATGAATCCGTGGCTAATTTCTATCTTAAGCATTTTATTCGATTGCTTTCATATTTTTTTTATTTACTTTATTATTCAAACAATTCTGCATTTTACCTTTAAAATTTATATACAATTATCCATATATTCAAACATTTAATTTTTCAGCATGAATGTATTTTCTTAAAGTTTTTTGTACAATATATTTATGATTTTTTCGAATTTTATCTTATAAATGAATATCAGTAAATAGTAGTTACATCATTGTTATTGTTGGTTAGAGTGACTCTTATGCAAAGTTATTTTCTTAATAAATCTATGTGTTTGAAATGACTAAAAGACTGATTGTTATTATTAATTGTCGCTTCAAAATAAAATAATTTATACTCCCTCCGGTCCTTTTTATAAGAAACAATTGGCAAAAAAATGGTCCTTTTTATAAGAAAACACTTTTTAAATTAAAATTTTGTTCAATACATAATTCCATTTGTACCCTTATTAAATAAAATCAAATAACTCATTTCAATGTAAATGCATTAGTTATATAGACATATTCCCCATACAAAAAATTGGAGGGAAAGTTACAAGCACACAAACAGGAAGTACCTAAAGTCTATATATATATATTTACGTTTCATTTATCTTCCTTGCATTATTCACCGAGTTTCTCACATTAACATGGGCTTGGAACATAACTCTAATGAAGGTGACTTCAAGTCTTATGCTGGGAAACTTAAATTTCATATTGATTTGAACAAGTTTCTAGAGATTGGGGATTCTTTTGAAATGGAAAGTGACATTGTTGAGCATTCACTTGATGCTACTACAATTATTGAGGATTCATTTAATTTTACAGAGATTGTCGAGGAATCAGATATTGTGAATGAGATAGAAGGTAGACAAACAATCATTAGAAGGAAGAAACAAATATGGAATGAGAATGATGAAAAGAAAAATACATAGATGAATTACAGAGGTTGTGTTCATTCAACTTCCGAAGCCTTGGACATGAATGGGAACCTTCATGAACATAAAAAAGATGCAGAGGAAGAAGATCCTTTAGGCCAGGAACATGAAGTTGTGAAGAATGAGGCTATGAATATGCTACAAATATATTTAGACCGAGTTTAGTTCAATAGAAATGTTATGGATATTTGTTTTTGAAATAGATAAATGTTATGCATATGAATTTGATTAATGTGATTATGTTATTGTTGGTTATGTTTTTTTCATGTTCCGTCCAACTAAGAACGTTATAAATTCTAATACACTTTTGACTGCATGTTATAGCACCGAAAAAAAAGCATAATTCATTGTTAATAAATTTTCCGCCCAAAGATTACTCAATTTTCATGTTGGAATTGGAAGTTGAAATACAAATTCACACCACAAACATAAAGTCATTTTATGAAAAAAATGTAGAGCATATTTATAAGGATATTCCCAAGTTGTGTTGTGGTTTCTTGATTTGAAGCAGCATTAGTCCATTCCATGAGTTTGTACTGCCATTCAATACTTGTAATTTTCAAATACTACATCGACTTATATTTTTTTCACTAAACATATTTGGAAGTTATCGATACCGATATTTGGAAGCAACCCGTTATTATGAAAATGGACGCGACAAAACATATTTGAAAGTTATCGATATCGATATCGTTATGCACCATTTTTAGGATAATGAACTGTCATGATAACGTTATACTCCAAGGAAAAAGTAATCACTCTATAATTGAAGGTAATCTTTCTTTACGTGACCTCTCGACTTTATTGTCGCGGTAGCATTATACTCCAAGGAAAAAGTAATCACTCTTAAACTTGGCAAATAGTGGTAAACAAGACAAGAAATCACTCTTAAACTTTGGCTAAGACAAGTGACACATTTTGTTTATTTCAATTTTGGCTACAATAAGTTATCTAATTTTATGACTCTAAACCAGATGAAAGAATGCTTAAAAAATGTTAGTTTAAATTATAGAAAATGCTAAATCATATTCTAAAAGTAGCTCTCAAGAGCTTAAGTTTACATAATAACAACATAATGAAACTTTAAAAAAAATCTAAAAGAAATTCATGCAATAACAAATTCTGAAACTTAAAAAACAAACACCTGCTAATTAATCATCAAAATTTTGAAGATATTAAGTGACTTCTTGAATTAACGAAGAATCACAACTTAATTGAGTAGCTATACAACCTTGGTTATATAACATATCTTTCTTCATGTGAGGAATTTTGTACTTGTTTGATCCCTTTATCTTCATTATTTCAATCATGCATGATTGAAGAGTAAAGAAAATTTATCAGATTGTTGACGGGAAAATTCATCGAATGCTTTTTGCACTGCATTAATAAGTTCATCAAATGAGTTCACTGGCTCTTGTTGCTGCAAAGAATTGATGGCACTGAAAAAGCCTAAATCCAAGACATTCAAATCGGGAAAATTCGGAGGTTGACAAGTCATTTGGATGTCAAACCCATCTTCACTTGTTGCTCTACAAAAATCTGGATCATTTGTAACAATATGCGACCTTGCATTATCTTGTTGAATGTAGATTGTCTTCCTCACATCTTCTCTTGGCCGTATACTCTTAATGGATGGTAATACTTTACTTATTAAGAAAGCTTTATTCACCTCTCTTGTCACAGAAGTTATATGTTTCCTTTCTACTATCCCCGCAACTCTGTTGACACTACTTCTTCTAGCCAGTTGTTCATACACAAATGGAAATATACCAATCTTACCTGAAAATGTCACATTCTTTTCATTGTCAAACCTGGGTCTTGCCACAACAACTAAGAACATGAGCTTACCAATAAAGTTTTTGCTTTTGCATATTCTATATGGCTCATCTCCATCTGAAAGCAAGTAATAATTGTTTTTAGTTTTGGTAATATAAAACCATTTTTCATCAATGAAAACAATATTATGCATAGAAATAAACTTTAGATCATGAGGCAAACTATTACTATCAAGCATATCCTTACAAAACCTTAAACGATTAGTCATGTTATCCTCTTTTAAATACGGCTTAAATGTACTTGAACGACGCTTTATAACTCCCAACTTTTGCAACCTTATCAATGACGTCTTAGGGATGTTAAGAGCATTAGACCGAGCTCGGTATATAGACCTTTTTGATAATGGTACTTGTCGCATTCTCTCAAAGTCCAATTGGACCCTTTTCCTTCAACAAAGTGTTTTTCTATGAGAAACATTACTTGTGTCCTCTACTTGATTCCATATACGGTAAATGACACTTCTATGAACATTGTATAGTCCAACTATTTATGGTATTACTCTAGATTTATGTGACCTCCCATCCTCCCTCAAGCTCAATAATAAATGACATATAGCCTTCCTATGTTCATTTGTTAGAAATCTATGCTTTTTTGAATTGCTTTGACTTGTTAATGAGTCTGCATAAATAATAAAATTGTGATGGAAGAGTTTGAGAATTAATTTACGGTGATAAATTTGCTTACGAAAATATCAAACTATAGCGTATCAGACCAAGTGTCATGGTGTGCTTTTGTCACTGATTATATGTATTTCATGTCACTGTATATGATTTCATGGCACTAATAATATAATATCAATGCATGCATGTATTTCACATGTTTTCACATGTATTTCATGATTTACAAACTTCTTGTATTTACTTTACCATTAGAAAATGAATAAAATTTGTAGATGAAAATAAGAAAAGAAAATAACATGACAGTGTCACTGTTATTGTTTGAAATAATTACTCACCATTTCCAATTGAGAAAGAATCACAATTGTTTATTTCTTCTTGAGGAGAATTTTTTTGATTTATGTTACCTTCAACATTGAGATATGGGAAATGAGTTAACTCAAACTCAAATTCAGGTGCTTCTATATTTGATGGTACAACTTGGTTTATGTTATCTGCAACAGTAAGATGTGATGGATTATTTTGCTCAAACTCAAATTGATGTGTTTCTATAGTTGATGGTGCATTAGTCTCACATTCAGAAGATGATTCTTCATCTATAATAGTGAAATCAATGTATAAATCTATGTCAAAAGGCATTTTTTTTTATCATGGATGAAAGAAATATGGAAAGTTCAATCTCTTTATATAGATAATGATTGAATGTATAGTGTTTTTTGTGATAATGATTCAAAATTTAACATTTGAAATTTCTCAAAATTTGGTGGTAAATTGCTGTATAAAATGGTGGGAAAACCAAATTTACAAAAATTGTTTCTCCAAAATCCGAATTCAACGTATGAACTTTAAGTAGCACTAATGTGAACTAAGCATTATAATTAGTAGTATTATTCTTGTGAAAAGGAAAATATACTATTGGAATTAAGCATAGTGGTTTATTTATAATTACAAGAAACAAGAATAATAATGGCTTAATTATTTTTGTAAGGTTAGTTTTGGAATGAAATAATAAGTTTTAGAATTATTAATAAAAAAAATTAGTTTCCTTGGTATGTGTGATTTTCTCAAATTGTTCCTTATAAAAAGGACCGGAGGGAGTAAATGATTTATAGATTAATTAAAATTCACGTTAAAAATATAACAACTTTTCGGGTAAAGAGAGCAACAAATTAATATTTCTTCCCACCGCCGAATGATTTTTGTTCAAAGAAACCTTTTTTCTTATACTTTCTCAAAAACCCATTTTGTCAAAATAAAAAACTTTCCTTTTGTGGTCAAAGCTTCATCTAAAACATCCAAAGAAGAAGCTTTAAGGAACCATGCAAAGAGTACAAGGTAGAGATGGTGAAACTTATCTATTTGAATAAGACTGTTTGAAAGGGTTTATGGAAACAACATATCAAATTAATAATTATTAAGCATTTTATGATAAGCGCTTAATAAAGTTGTGTTGTGAATTAGATACCTTAGAAACAAAGTATAATAGGTTTCTCAAGAAACCCACAGGGGTTAGAGTTTAGGGTTACCAAAGAAAACAACAATGATTGGCTATAAACTGTTATTCTTTCCTTTCTCTTTAAACAAAATTACAAGTGTACAAGAATAACAAATAACCTCTCTCACTTTTGAATTAGGGTTTTATCTTCCTATTTTTCCTTATTCAAAATATAAGATACTAGTATGCTATTTATAATAAAACTAACATACTAACCTAATGGGCTTTTTAACAATTACCTATTACAAGCTAACTTAGGGTACAAGCTAACTTAAACAATTGGATCCATAACACAAGGCCCAATTAAACAACATGTGAGCGGACTTCGACGACATACTAAACCTATAATCTGTTCCAATATTTCACAAATATCCACCTTGGAACAAACTCTATAACAACAAGAAACAAACTAGCTTTCTTCATGCATCTTTATCAACTGCATACAGTGGAAAAACTTGAAACTGGGCAACGTCTTGGTGATCATATCAACATCGTTATAATTTGTCAAAACCTTCAGCATTTGGACTTTTCCACGCTCGATTACCCCTCTGACGAAACACAACCTCACATCAATATGCTTGGTTCGCTCATGATAGGCTGAGCTTTTCGACAGGTGTATTGCTCTTCGACTATCACATTTAACAATGATACTTCGACCTTGAAGTTTCAGCTCCTTTGCAAAACCTTTAAGCCACAATGGTTCCTTTACAACTTCGGTTAGGGCGATATATTCTGCTTCAGTGGTTGATAAGGCAACAACCTTCTGAAATGTTGCTTTCCAACTAATTGTTGTACCAAACATAGTGAAAACATATCCAGAAATAAATTTTCTAGAATCCATACAACCTGCATAATCAGAGTCGACATATCATTTGATTGCTGCTTTACTATCTTCACCCAAGGCTCCACAATAAATTAAGACTCTATTCAGAGACCCATTTATGTACCTTAGAATCCACTTCAATGCTTGCTAGTGAGCCTTTCCAGGATTCGACATGTACCTGCTTACAAGACTTACTGCATATGCTATGTCGGGTCTAGTACATACCATAACATACATCAAAGAACATACTATATTAGCATATGGAATGCTATTCATATAATCTCTTTCGACATCAATACTGGGACACTGATCTATACTCAACTTGAGTTGAGGGTTTGTTTGAGTCACAACAGGCTTTGAATTCGACATACCAAACTTATCAAGAATATTCTTCAAGTATGTCTCTTGAGATAATCATAATCTTGATTGCTTTCTATCTCTCTGGATGTCAATCCCAAGAATCCTGGACGCAACTCCCATATACTTCATATTGAACTCCTTATTAAGTTTAACATTCATTCTCATTACATCTTCGACATTGTTGCTTGCTATTACAATATCATCCACATAAAGCAACAAAAATAATAAATGAATTACCAGGTCGAAATCTGAAGTAAACATAGTGGTCGAACTGACTTCTGATGAAACTTATGCGTGCCATAAATTTGTTGAATCTCCTATTCCACTATCGAGGAGATTGTTTCAGCCCATATAAAGATCTCTTCAGTTTGCGCACATACTCTTACTTCCCCTCTTCGACATACCTTTCAGGTTGCCTCATCAAGATTGTTTCATCAAGATCACCATACAAGAACGCAATATTCACATCCATTTGTTCCAGTTTAAGGTCGAACTATGCCACCATGGCAAGCAACATTCGAATAGACTCGTGCTTCATAATAGGAGAGAACATATCATTGAAGTTGACACCTTCTTTCCGAGTGAACCCCTTTTCAACCAACCCTGCCTTGTATCTCTTCGACGCCATTCCTTTGATTCCTTCCTTAACTTTGAAAATCCATTTACAACTGACTAACCTGGCTCCAACAAGTTTCTCAATCAGTTCCCATGTGTTGTTATCATGAAGAGACTTCATCTCATCATCCATGGCCTTCATCCATTCAGTCTTATTTCGACTCCTCATAACTTCCTTATAGTCTTTAGGTTTTTCGTCCAAAACCTCACTTGCAGAGATTAATACATAAGTTATAAGATCTGTATACCCAAGTTTTTGAGGTGGCTTGATGACTCTTCTCGGCCTGTCTCTTTCTAGCAGGTAGTCATTATCAGCAATTCAGCATCAATATGCTTCACCTCAACAAGAATTTCTCCTTATTCCAGCTCTTCGACAACATCGTCAGTTTTCTTGAAAATCATCTCAGCTTCATTAAAAATTACATATTGACTAGTGATACACCTCACGTGACTTGCCTCTAGGCACCATAGCATATATATAAGCTTTGACTCCTTCAGGATATCCCATGAACATGCATTTTAGAGCTCTAGGTTCAGCCTTGTCTTGCTTGATGTAAGCATATGCTACACAACCAAATACTCTCAGTTTGTCGAGATTTGGTGGATGTCCTGACCAAACTTCTTCGGGTGTTTTCATATCTAACACAGTCGAATAACACATGTTTATCAGATATGTTGTTATCGAAACAACCTCAGCCTAAAACACCTTCAATCCAGCACTAACCAACATGCATCTAACCCTTTTTAGGATTGTTCGATTGAATCTCTCAGCTAAACCATTTTACTGAAGAGTACCTGCTACAATCTTATGCCTTGCAATCCTAGACTCGACACAGTAACTGTCGAATGCTTCATTGCAGAATTCAATGCCATTATTAGTTCTCAGTCTCTTGACCTTTCTGCCAGTTTGAGTTTCGACCAGAACCTTCCAACTCTTGAAATTCTCAAAAGTTTCATCCTTCATCCTCTGAATGAATACCCATAACTTTCTGGAATAGTCATCAACTATGGATAGAAAATATCTTGCACCTGAGTGTGAAGGATTCCTTGCAGCCCCCCAAAGATCAACATGGATGTAATCAAGGGATCCATGTGTTCTTTGTTTACCTTTGTTAAACTTCACCCTACAGGATTTACCAAATACACAAGGTTCATAAAACTCCAAATTCTCGACTTTGTCACCACCTAGCAGGTTCTGTTTCCCCAGTTCGACCAGGCCTTTCTCACTGACATGGCCCAATCTCATGTACCATAATTTTGTCTTCGACAACAGTTCTGTGGATGCAACATTTGTCGAACCACTTACAACTTCAACCTCAAGGGTATACAAACCTTGTTTCTTCACGCCTCTCAAGACTTCCTTCGACCCCTCATGACTCTTAGGATACTTTTCTATCCTTGAAAGACATATCCCTTCTTGTCGAATTCACCAAGAGAAATCAAATTTCTCTTCAAGTCAGGTACATACCTAACTTCAGTCAGTAGTCTAATTGACTCATCGTGGAGCTTGAATCTCACAGATCCAATACCTGCTATTTTGCAAGCTTTGTTGTTTCCCAGTAGTACTGATCCACCATCTTGATCACATAATTCCTCGAACAAATATTTGTTTGGAGTCATGTGCCAAGTACAACCTGAATCCATAATCCACTCTTTTCTTGAGTCGTCGCTTGAAACCACAAGAACATCAGATGATTCGAAATCATCTTGAACAATGGTTTCGTTGCCATTATCCTTACCTCCATGATCTTTCAGGCGTTCAGGACACACCTTTCGAATGTGACCCTCCTTCCTACAATGATAACATCGAACACCAGATGCTTAACCACTATAAGACTTCTGTTGACTTTTTCCCTTCTTCTTGTCGAACTTACCATCCTTTCGAAAGAATTTATGCTTAACGACCAAACCTTCACCAACTATCGAAGGTTTATGCTCATTTCGTTCGTTCAAGTCCTTAGAGTACAAGGAAAATTGAACATCTTCAGGGGTCAGAGACTCTCTTCCATACAAGAGGGTTTCTTTGAAGTGAGCATGTGTTCTGGGCAAAGCGCATAACAGCAACATCGCTTGATCTTCGTCATCGATCTTCACATCAATATCAAGATCAAGAATCAGTTTGTTGAACATATCCAACTGCTCAGCCAACACTTTGTCTTCACTCATCTTAAATGAATACAAGACTTACTTCAGGTAGAGTCGATTCACCAACGATTTGTTCATGTACAAACCTTCAAGTTTCAACCATAACCCTGACGCCGTCGTCTCCTTTGATACCTGTCGAAGAACCTTATCACCAGGGCTCAACAATATTGCACTGTGAGCTTTCTCAATCATGACCGTCTTTTCAGCTGCCGTCAATGCAACATTCATGGCCGTCGCTCCCTTCAACGCTTACAAACAACCCTGCTGAACAAGTAGGGCTTTCATCTTCAAGCTCCACAAATCGAAATCGTTCACTCCGGTGAACTTTTCAATCTCATACTTTGTTTAAGGAATCTTCTCCATGCTCACCGCACCAATTTTTTGTGAATTAGATACCTTAGAAACAAAGTATAATAGGTTTCTCAAGAAACCCACAAGGGTTAGGGTTTAGGGTTACCAAAGAAAACAACAATGATTGGTTATAAACTGTCATTCTTTCCTTTCTCTTTAAACAAGATTACAAGTATACAAGAATAACAAATAACCTCTCTCACTTTTGAATTAGGGTTTTATCTTCCTATTTTCCCTTGTTCAAAATATAAGAGACTAGTATGTTATTTATAATAAAACTAACATACTAACCTAATGGGCTTTTTAATAATTACCCATTACAAGCTAACTTAGGGTACAAGCTAACTTAAATAATTGGATCCATAGCAAAAGGCCCAATTAAACAACACGTGAGCGGACTTCAAAGACATGTTAAACCTAGAATTTGTTCTAGTATTTCACAAATCTCCACCTTGGAACAAACTCTATAACAACAAGAAACAAACTACCTTCTTCATGCAGCTTTATCAACTGCATACAGTGGAAAAACTTGCAATTGGGCAACGTCTTGGTGATCATATCAGCAACATTATGATTTTTCGAAACCTTCAACACTTGGAATTCCCCACGCTCGATTACCCCTCCGACGAAATGCAGCCTCACATCAATATGCTTGGTTCACTCGTGATAGGCTAAGTTCTTCGACAAGTGTATCGCACTCTGACTATCACATTTAATAGTGATATTTTGACCTTGAAGTTTCAGCTCCTTTGCAAAACCTCCAAGCCACAATGCTTCCTTTACAACTTCAGTTAGGGAGATATATTCTGCTTCAATGGTTGATAAGGCAACAACCTTCTGAAGTGTTGCTTTCCAACTAATTGTTGTGCCAAACATAGTGAAAACATATCCAGAAATAGATTTTCTAGAATCCATACAACCTGCATAATCAAAGTCGACATATCCTTCGATTGCTGCTTTATTATCTTCACCCAAGGCTCCACAATAAATTAGGACTCTATTCAGAGACCCATTTATGTACCTTAGAATCCACTTCAATGCTTGCTAGTGAGCCTTTCCAAGATTCGACATGTACCTGCTTACAAGACTTACTGCATATGTTATGTCGGGTCTAGTACATACCATAACATACATCAAAGAACCTACTATATTAGCATATGGAATGCTATTCATATAATCTCTTTCGACATCAGTACTGGGACACTGATCTATACTCAGCTTGAATTGAGGTTTTGTTGGAGTCACAACAGGCTTTGAATTCGACATACCAAACTTATCAAGAATCTTCTTCAAGTATGCCTCTTGAGATAAGCATAATCTCGTTTGCTTTCTATCTCTCCGGATGTCAATCCCAAGAATCCTGGACGCAACTCTCATATCCTTCATATTGAACTCCTTATTGAGTTCAACATTCACCCTCATTACATATTCAACATTGTTGCTTGCTATTACAATATCATTCATATAAAGCAACAAAATAACAAATGAATTACCAGGTCGAAATATGAAGTAAACACAGTGGTTGAACTGACTTCTGATGAAACTTATGCGTGCCATGAATTTGTCGAATTTCCTATTCCACTGTCGAGGAGATTGTTTCAGCCCATGTAAAGATCTCTTCAGTTTGCATACATACTTTTCCTTCCCCTCTTAGACATACCCTTCAGGTTTCCTCATTAGGATTGTTTCATCAAGATCACCATACAAGAACGCATTATTCACATCCATCTGTTCCAGTTCAAGGTCGAACTGTGCCACCATGGCAAGCAACATTCGAATGGACCTGTGCTTCACAACAGGAGATAACTCATCATTGAAGTCGACACCTTCTTTCTGAGTGAACCCCTTTGCAACCAAAATTGCCTTGTATCTCTTCGACGCCACTCCTTTGATTCCTTCCTTAACTTTGAAAATCCATTATAGCTGACTAACCTGGCTCCAGCAGGTTTCTCAATCAGTTCTCATGTGTTGTTATCATGAAGAGACTTCATCTCATCATCCATGGCCTTCATCCATTCAATATTATTTTGACTCCTCATAACTTCCTTATAGTCTCTAGATTCTTCATCCAATACCTCACTTGTAGAGATTAATACATAAGCTATAAGTTCTACATACCCAAGTCTTTGAGGTGACTTGATTACTTTTCTCGACCCGTCTCTTGCCAGCAGGTAGTCATTAATAGTCTCCTCATCTTCGACAACAGCTTCTGCTTCTTGGACTTCATATGAGTCATGCAATTCAGCATCACTATGCTCCACCTCAACAGGAATTTCTCCCTGTTCCAGCTCTTCGACAACATCGTCAGTTTTCTTTAAAGCCATCTCAGCTTCATTGAAAACTATATCTTTACTGGTGATACACCTCCTTTGACCTGGCTCTAGGCACCATAACCTATAAGCTTTGATTCCTTCAGGATATCCCATGAACATGCATTTCAGAGCTCTAGGTTCGGCCTTGTCTTGCCTAATGTGAGCATAGGCTACATATCCAAATACTCTCAGTTTGTCGAGATCTGGTGGATTTCCCGACCAAACTTCTTCAGGTGTTTTCATATCTAACGCAGTCGAAGGACATCTTCTTATCATATATGTTGCTATCAAAATAACCTCAACCCAAAACACCTTCAATCCAGCACTAACCAACATGCATCTAACCCTTTCGAGGATTGTTCGATTGAATCTCTCAGCTAGACCATTTTGCTGAGGAGTACCTGCTACAGTCTTATGCCTTGCAATCCCAGACTCGACACAATAACTATCGAAAGCTTCATTGCAGAATTCAAGGCCATTATCAGTTCTCAGTCTCTTGACCTTTCTGCCAGTTTGAGTTTCGACCAGAACCTTCTAACTCTTGAAATTCTCAAAAGTTTCATCCTTCGTCTTCTGAATGAATACCCATAACTTTCTGGAATAGTCATCAACTATGGATAGAAAATATCTTGCACCCGAATGTGAAGGATTCCTTGTAGGCCCCCAAAGATCAACATGGATGTAATCAAGGGATCCATGTGTTCTTTGTTTACCTTTGTTAAACTTCACCTTACAGGATTTACCAAATACACATGGTTCACAAAACTCCAACTTCTCGACTTTGTCACCAAATACACAAGGCATTATTTGGTCAACGTTGAGCTTATGATTATGGATTTTGATACTGGGTTAATATTCTTGATAAGAAATTATCATATGTGCATTAAATAGAGGCCTATAGTGTTTTAGATATCGTGTGTTATTTACTCTTGCTTTATTCTTTACATTCTTTTATGCTTCTGCAACACATTCATATCATAACTTGACGCAACTCATCAAAGTGCGAAAAAGTAGCCAAGAGTGAAAACCTTAATTCAATCCCCCTTTCTTGTGTTTTTCTCACTCCTTCAATTGGTATTAGAGCTCTGGTTCTGTTATTGATGGATATCAAACACTTAACAGTGTCAAATAAAGATCCATTGTTGTGTGTTGAAAACACCTGAGGTGAAAGTTAATCCACTTACAATTTCAGTCTCATATCAGTTGATGATATTAAGAGGATACTGAATTGTAGCCAAATGGATTACATTTGAGCAAGTCACTGATTTGGCAGAATCAACTGACAGGATAAATTCTCCAGATAAGGTTATATATTTGTTGAATTTTATCTTAAATATGATTGGTTGATCAATGTATTTTTCTCAACAATCAAATCATAAAAAAACAAGAAATCTTGTTTGCTGAAGATTATTTCTAAATGAGTATGGGAAGTTTCAAGAAACGAATTAGTCCATCCTTGAATTTCTCATATTAAGCTCATTGGAAGTTTTTCTGAAGTGAAAATGATGATTGTTAACTTATGATTTTGATTCGTAAGTTCTTCGGAATAAGTCTGCAAAAGGAATGTCAGAAATTATCATCAGAAGAACGAAATGTCTAAGTGGTTATTCTCATAACTACTGTAGATGCTCAAACGCCTAGCAGAAGGAACAAAAGATGTTCTGAACAAGTATGAGAACCAAGAACATATCTATCAAAACCTTAAAGGTATCAAGTCTCAATAAGAGAGGAAGAAAGTTCAGAAGACAAGATCGAGTCAGAAGCAGAACAAAAGCGGATCAGAATCATCAAGGAAGAAGTTCTAAAATACTAAGGTACGTTCTTATTTTATCTTTGATGCATTTTTTAGAATATTTTGATAAAAATATTTCTACCAGATAGAAGTTGTTTTTAGTCAGAATAATATTTGTCTTAATATTGTGAAACATTTAAGTCATAACTTTCTAATTGAGTGAAAATGTCATGATTAAAACGGTTCCTATTCACTAAGTAAATCTCCTGAGTAAAATCTTTTGATTTATTTTCTGAGTAATGAACCGTCACTAACTCAGTACATTAAATGCGATCATTTCATCTGAGATCGTGTGAATGTGATTGTGACACCTGTCCCACTCACTAGACACGCGTAATTGGAAAATACACATTTAGGTTTTAATTGAGTGCTTTGGTAAATCTTAAAACTGTACATTTCTTTAATCGTGCATTGCATATTAATTGTCAGTGGTGTATTTAAAATCTATATATAGACATTTATCTCACTTCACACACTACATTTCCTCACAACCTCACTCATCTCTTACAAAGATCAAAACCCTAAAAACCATTTCCACTCTCTTAAGCACTCAGTGTCTCTGTCTTTGTCAATAGCATTAGAACAAGGCTTCTAACACGAAACAATGACTCTGATGACGGAGGTGGATATAAGATCGGGGACAACGGCTGAGGCGGTGGCGATGGCTCAGTTCTTCTTATATTTCTTTGTGTTAATCTCGTCTCTTCTCTCTGATTCACTCTCTTCTCCTTCTTCTATATTGTTTCAGATTGTGCGGATTTAAGGTTGGAAAAGTTTTACACGGCTGAAGCTGGTTTGATTGTTGGTTGTTGTTGATTTAAAGAGTAAAGGGTTGAGGTATGGTTGAATGTGTTATAAAGATTTGGTGTTTTGTGTTGCGGATGAGTGAAATATGGCGATAGTGGAGGGATAATTGTGGTTTTATTGTTCAAATGTTGCAACAATGGAGGTGAGCAGTGGGTTTTAGTTGTTGTGATGAAGAGTTATGAAGTTGTTTGTTGATATTTGAGGGTTTAGAGGTTGAATGGGATAATATTGTGTGAGAAAAGTGGAAAAGGGTGAGAGGAAGAATGAAATTGCTGTTATGCATAACCCGACTCTCTCTCATATGACTGTTTTGAAATTAGTGTTGGAGTTGGAGAATTTTCCAGAAATAGTTTTAAGCGTCGACTTTTTCGACGCTAACTCCGTCACAATAGTTGATCAAATATGCCACATAGATTTTTAATAGACTTTGACTAACAAAGTAGATGACAGAGATTGATTTACATCGTTTTGAAAATAAGGAACGAATTTGGCACGAAAAAAAGATAAGAGAGCAAAGTGAACCATGACCTATAGTTAATGGACCAAAAAAGTATTTTGCCTTTAATAATCGAATATTAGATAGGTATCAACCAAATCCTATGGTATTAGAGTGTTCATACTCTCTAATAGTATAAGTTTATAATATTCTCATAATTGAAACAAAATAATTAATATAATAATACACTCCCAGACCTAAATTATTCTTAAATAAAAATTAAATCAATTACGAGTACCACTACATTAATAAGATAATGCAAATCATTAAATAATTAGCTTAAAAATAAATAATATAAATGAATTATAGATTAGTCATAAATATAAAAATTTCGCGGGTAAAGAGAGTAGCAATTTGATATTTCTTCCCACCACCGAATGATTTTTGTTCAAATAAACCCTTTTTCTTATACTTTCTCAAAAATACATTTTGTCAAAATCAAAAACTTTCCTTTTGGGGTCAAAGCTTCATCTGAAACATCCAAAGAAGAAGTTTCAAGGAACCATGCGAAGAGTACAAGGTAGAGATGGTAGAACTTATATTAATACGTTTTTGTTTGCTATAGCTTTCTCATCAGTAGTACTAGCATATCATCATCTTCAACATTGTTTTTGAATTGAAGGCTTAGGGTTTGTTTGTTTGGATTCTGTTATTTAAGCTTATCTATTTGAATAAGACTGTTTGGAAGGGTTTATGGAAACAAAAACAACATATCAAATTAATAATTATTAAGCATTTTATGATAAGCGCTTAATAAAGTTGTTTACCCAAATAAGGCCTTATTTGGTCAAGGTTGAGCTTATGATTGTGGATTCTGATACTGGGTTAATATTCTTGATAAGAAATTGTCCTATGTGCATTAAATAAAGACCTATAGTGTATGAGATATCACTGAATCAAAATGTTCAACATCTACAGTGCTGTTTTTGGGACCGAAGTTTGGCCAACTGCAGAATATGGAAGAACAATGTACACAATGCGCCAAAGAATAGGTCCATTACTCATGAGAATGCAGAAAAGATATAGGTAGTTTATTTTGTATGCATTTTTGCAATGTTTCGCTGATTGTGAACTTAGCTCATGGATTTGTGAACCTTGTTTTCCATTTTTTCACAGGAAAGATAGAAGCTGGTGGTGAGTGATAAGTAGATCATCAGAGCTGAGAAGAACTTCGATGCAGTCAATACCAAAGTCAGGGAAATTCATGTAAGTTTCATCATATTTAAACTACAATATTGTAATTCTTAAATTTTCAAACCCTTCTTTTATGTAAGATATTTTATTTTCTATTGAAACATGTCACTACCGCATTTCCATGTGGGGTTACAGCCGTTTTCATTCCTCAATCTTGTAAAAATTCCATATGCAAAACTACCTAAGGAAAAGAGAATTGAATGAGCGCCGGGAAAATGATTTGAGAGAAGGCTTACGACTATACAAGTAAGACTCCCCCGACTCAGAAACAGTTTTCCTTCATTTATCTTATCCATGACATTTCAGAATGGAAGTATTTTGTTCAATCTGCTATAGAGATTAAGTACAGTTTCTTGTCTAGAACTGTTATTTTACATATATCATTATTGGCCATTTTACGAAATTTGGTTTGCAACAAATAATCATGCAAACATACAAGAACATAATGTTGTGCTGGATTAAGTAACGAAATATGGTTTGCAACAAATAATCATGTAAACATACAAGAACATAATGTTGTGCTGGATTAAGTAAATATTTAATATTTTCCCTTTATTACTTAATTGCTTCTTAAAATAAGAAATAAAGGATTTGTGATTTTGTTCTTGCAACGACTAGACATGACATTTTTATATGAAATTGTAATCTGCGACACCTAGTTTGAGGCAAAAAAAAAGAAGCTTTAATTTCAAAGCATCCAATTTGCTAGGAGTATATCTAGATTTGAATAATAAGAATTAATGGCATCTTCCTGATAATCCTAATGTTCGTTACTTTCTTGTTTAAATTCCTAAGGAATGCGAAGTACGAGGAAGCATTAGAGAAATTTGAGTCAGTTTTGGGAACAAGATCAGAGTCTGATGAAGCAACGATGGCAAGTTATAATGTTGCTAGTTGTTTCTCTAAGATAAACCAGGTATATATGTTTGTTCACTTCACAAATTTTATGTACTGCATTCCACTACTGTCATTGGTTTTGGATACTTTTTTGAGTGTCCAGCAATCCCTCTATATATGTAGATTAAATCCTTCAACCACATCTTTTCATTGATTAGTGTTATAACATAGGGAGTGTCGAGTACAAAGTTAGTCATTTAAGAAACCTTTTCTACTGCATCTTTTCAATGATTAGTATTATAACATGTTCCATCTTTATAGTATACTATACAGATTTATATCCATTAAGTCCCACATTGGCTAGAACATTAAACAAGCAAGTGTTTATAAATCTCTGACATGCTAGTTAGTTTGCTGAGCTGAGTAGCACCAGCTTGTGACCCATGTGGGGGCACCAAGGTGATGGAACATGGCTAAGGTTTAATAGGTTGGTCTGATGGTTGCACCATGCTAGCCTGCCCGCACCATGTTGCGAGTTGAGTCACGGGACTTGTGCGAAGGCACGGGACTCGCACCATGTTGCGAGTTGAGTCACGGGACTTGTGCGAAGGCACGGGTCTTGTGTGTCTTAGACAAGAGGGTATAGCGTGAGGCTGGTTCTACATAGTAGCGAATACTTGGGTCACGGGCCGTTGCACCTCCACAGCCCACAACACCTGGGTTGTTGCACCTCCACAGCCCACAACACCTGGGTGGTTGGGTTCATACATTTTTATAAACACATGGCCCATACCTTTGGACCATCACTTTTTTGGTTCATTTTTAGATACATGTTTATAAACACCATGGCCCGTACCCCTCTTGGACCATCACTTTTTTGGTTCATTTTAGGATCACGGGCCATTGCTTCTCCAGTCCACAACATCTGTTGAGCCTAGCCTCTGGACCATGGTCTAGATTAGGGGTACCCTGCACGTTCTACACTTGAAGAAGCTCTAAATTGATTAGGATTTGAAGACTTTTAAGGTGATAAAGTATAACTCTACAAGTTACAATATCATATCTGCTAGATAAGCTGTCTAATGTTGTTGTTGTTTAACAGAGAACCATAATTGATCTTGACCTTGTAAATGCAAGGGCATCCCCAGAATTCGACCTACTATTGAAAAAGTTCGATGAATCATTTATCAGTGAGAACGCCATCAAATAAAATTTTGGAATATTTAATAAGTAACCCCTCTGCGTAGACACAAGAAAACAATCAATGTAGCTCTAAGGAATTGATTGAGCAATATGATTCCACCTCATTTGATTTCGCCATGTATATTTTGTAGTAATTATAGGTCTCAATTTTTTTTGCCACCTTTGCATGATCTTGTTTGATGTAGTAGGATATGTAAGAAACTTATAATCAATATAATTGTTCATTTCCATCAATACTTTTAATAACACCAATATCACATCTCAGTAGCTTTTTCTGTTCTCTATTTTGTTATATGTTGTTTCTTTGGTTCACTCTGACCCCAAGACATGTATGGGAGGCTTGAAATTCAAGCCTCTTTTATCTGGTCCATCCAATTTGCCACTAGTAGCTTGAATAAAAAAGAGTGTGCATGGTAATGTTACTTGGACATGGTTTCAGCATGTTAGATTCTTTTCCGTGTATTATTTTTTGTTTATGTGATGCTTATTTATGTAATACCATGGAACTGTAATTTCTTATTCCCTCTTTGAGCTTATGATTGTGGAGTTTGATATTAGTGATATCATGTCATGCTCAAATAATGCATTATAAGCTTTTCAAATAATCCATTTAGCTACTTTTAATAATGCATTATAAGCTTTTCAAATAATCTATTTAGCTACTTAAATGATTTTTCACCTATAGTCATGACTAATGGCTAATAATCACATTCATTATAGTGATGGTTAATCTCAACATTTTGAATATGACTTTGATACACATTGTGATTAGTGATATCATTTCATGCTCAAAGAAGGTATTTGGAGGCCAAATTTAGTGAAGATTGTATGATCATGTTATTGTACATTACATGAGGTGTCATTTTATATATATGCTCATCTGCCACAATCATACAATCTAGATTGTTGAATCAATCAAGATCAGATGGTATGCATTTAGATTTCGTAATCGAATCTATTTTACAAGGTTGGATGTGAGGCATCGGATCTTGATCATATGCTCCAAAATTCATAACTTTGTCAATTGTGCGATTTCATAATTGCAAGAAATACAAATCCATAATGATTATATTAAGTGTGATTTTAAATTGCATTCTGGAACTACAAATGCAGCATAAAAGTATTTTGAGGTATATACACTATCGTATTGGCCGTATTTCTCAATTGCTTATTAAAATAAGGAATATAGGATTGGTGGCTTTTTTCTTGTAATGATAAGATAGACACGCCAAAAACAAAACATTTTCCATATGAAATTGTAAGATTGATTAGGACTAAAAAATTAATGGCATCTTACTGATAATCTTAATGTCCATTAGTTTCCTAGATTAAATGCTGATGGAATGCTAAGTGCGAGAAAGCATTAGAGAAATTTGATCCTGTTTTGGAAACAAAGCCAGAACTTGAAGAAGCAGCATTCACAAGTTATAATGTTGCTTGTTGATACTCTAAGCTAAACCAGGTATGCATTTCACTACTTCTTCATTGGTTTGGGATCATTTTGTTGAGTGTATTTAGTCTGTGTATAACTTTCTAAATAGATTTAATCCTTCTATATTTGTTGTGAGTAATTCAGTCCAATAATCCCTCTATATATGTATTATAACATCAGCCACATTTTTTAGTGTTATAACATTTAAGAAAGCATGTTCCGACTTAATACTCCACCATTTTGGATCCATTTAAGTCTCACATTGGCTAAAACATCACACAAGAAAGTGTTTATAAATGTCTGACATGCTAGTTAGTTCGCCGAGCTGAGTAGCGCCAGCTTGTGACCCATGTGGGGGCACCAAGGTGATGGAACATGGCTAAGGCTTAACAGGTTGGGCTGGTTGTTGCACAGAGCAGCGAACACTTCCTACTCCTGACAGTGGAGGGATTACGGGCTGCTGCACTGCTAGCCCACAACACTTGGTGAGCCTAGCTCCTTGAACCATCTCTTTTTACATAATTAAAAAAAAAAATACCATACAAAGATGCACAATTTGACAATTTATATATTAAATTAAATACAAATAAATTAGACTTTTGAACATTTAGTGGGGTGGGCCAGGGTATAAAGAACATAAATTCGAACTAGGTTTGGTGGGGTGTGCCAGGCAAATGCAATAGTGTAACGCAAAAGCGACACTTGAGACACCCAATAGAAAAGATGAGTAAGTAGTGTCTCCTCAATTTTGTACAGATTGCCGCAGCTTCAAAATTAAATTAAGTAACAACTCTTGGCATCTCATTTTTGTTTAAAACTCAGCCAAAATTTGTTAACATCAGACAACAATTTTGAAATATAACATTTGATAGAATAAGACTGAATCTACAGTTTTTTGAAATTCTATAAACAAAACCCATCTGTTCATAATTATGAAATACATCAAGATAACCAAAAAAGCTAAATGCATAAACATAGAAACAGCCTTGGGTGCAAGTCTTTCTTAAGAGGGCCCATGGGACGAAAAAATCAGTTAGTGATTAAACATCAAGACATTGACATTTTAGAGCAACTTCTGCCATTGTTGAAAAAATATCGACAGCAAAAACTACATTTTTTATTAGTTTGATAAGTTATAATGTTTCATTTTCTAGTACCGTGCTTAACAAATATTTTAGTGTGGAAAGATGTTTCTTTAAATGCTACCTATCAATTCTTCTCATTTTTTTTGTTGAATTGTTAGTTCAGTTGAAAACTATTTTTTTTATATAAAAATGAGAGCTGCTTGTTATGGCAGAACAATCAAATTATTGCAGCTTTAATTATCCAAAGTGTGAATTTTTTATTCAACATGCATTGAATAACTACATTATTTAACTGTATGTTTTTGAGCAGGTTTGTATCCCTCAGTGTTGAGGGACTGTTAGAGTAGCAAATTGATAGAGCTGTCACTGGCTCTTTTTATTCTTGTAAAGACAAGATGGACATGGCATTTTTATATGTAATTGTAATCTGCAACGCTAATAGCTTTAATTTCAAAGCACCCAATTTTCTAGGAGTATATCTAGATTAGGATTAAACGAATTATTGGTATCTTCCTGATAATCCTAATGTCCATTACTTTCTTGTTTAAATTCCCAAGGAACGCTAAGTACGAAGAAGCATTAGAGAAATCTGAGTCAGCTTTGGGAACAAAACCAGAGCCTGATGAAGCAGCAGTGACAAGTTATAATTTTGCTTGTTGTTACTCTAAGCTAAACCAGGTATATATGGTTGTTCACTTTACAAATTGTATGTGCTGCATTCCACTACTCTGTCATTGGTTTTGGATATTTTTTTAGTGTATTTAGTCTGTGTAGTGACTAAAACTTTCTGAATACATTAAATCCCTCAACCACATCTTATCAATGTTTAGTGTTATAACATGTCAAAAGCCGTTTAAAAAACCATGTTCCATAACTATACAAATATATATATATCCATTAAGGCCCACATTGGCTAGAATATCCATTGAGTAGCGCCAGCCTGTGACCCATATGGAGCACCAAGGTGATGGAACATGGATAAAGCTTGACAGTTTAGGCTCATGGCTGCACCATCCTGACAGTGGAAGGACCACATGCCACTGCATCTCCAGTTCACAACAGCGGTTGATCCCAGCCCCCTTGAACCATTACTTTTTTGGTTCTGGCTACTTTAATTTTATAATTGTTCTAATTAATATATGTTTTAATTGAGCCAGACACTGCATCTCCAGAATAATATTCTGCAAAACCTAGGTGATGGATCATGGCAGATTAGGCTTAGGTACAGGAAACTTACTTGGATCTGAATACAATTTGCTAAACCATATAAGGAGAAAATATTCCTCAAACTTTGATACTAAAGTAGGAGGGGGCCGCGCGGACGCAGGCCCCCACTATAACAAATTATGATGTAGGTTCCACCACTTGGATAGACCTTAGGATAGCACCCCTCCTATGTGCAATGGAAGTCACTCTCCTAGGCCATGGTCCTTCATGATCAACCATTGACCCCATCCAGGTAAGTATGTTGCATTGATGCTATTCAAGTTCTTTTATACTCACGCTTCTCCAATACCATTCAACTTCTTTCGATGTGGGACTCAACTACTATTAGTAGACGGCAATGTATTTCCCACCCTCAAGCATGACAGGATCACTTCGGCTCTTATTATTGGATTGGATTTTTTGTTCCTTACTTTTAATTGAATCGAAAATTGGTATTTGCAATGAATTTTAACTTCCCTGTTCATGTGTTTAATATTGAGATATTTCACCAGAGACCCAAATGAATACTAACTACCTTATTCTACTCCACTACATCATAAAACTATGTAGACATTAACTCCAACTTGTGTTGAAGTTGGTTTTTCAGTTGCCTAACATGTTGTCAGATGGTGCACATGATTTCACCAAAGCAACTACAGTAACAAATTAGTTAATAATAACTTTATCAAAGAAAGTGATTAATTTAAGGTGTGATCTTAGCACTTGGAATGCAGAAAGTGGGATTTAGCTTTGCTTTCTATTTTTAAGTAATTAGCTTGCATAACATTGTAAGTAGTATTATAACATTCTCTCTCCTTTACTTCTCCATCGGGAAATTGTTCATTTTGACTTAAGACAGTATTATTTGAACATCACAAGCTCTACAAGTACATGAACACGGTATACAAAATACATTCAACACAATAGGTTTACGTGACTTAAATTTAAAAATAACACAAAACGATGTCTATACAGTGTCTCGATAACTAAAGATGGGCCAGAGGAAGCAGAAAGATGGAAAGCTATCTTGGAAAATATTTACTTTGACCAATGTCTTGCCTGTCTAATATCTTCTGCCAAGGTTAGGAACTATTGATAATTTAATTCTTAAGGTTGCTAATGCTATTAACTATAACCAATTTATTTAAATGGCTGGAGGTGTTTGATGTAGCAAACACCTTAAATTATAATGTAAATAAAGGGAAAGCCATTGGTTAACAGTAAGGTATTTTCAATAAATTAGAGAGAATTGTGTAGCTCAACATTATTTGTGTTAAGAAATAACCCCTTTGTGTGGGCACAAGAAAGCATTCATGTTAGCTTATGATTCTGTCACATTTATTTTTGTCCACGAAAGAGAAAGTCTATGATGTATATTTGTATCGTGCAAAAAGGGTTAGTTATGAAAAACTCGAATTGTACCACTTCAATGTTTGTGGACCCAGAAATACTACTTCACCCTTGAAACCTATTTTATCATGAACAACATAAAATTTGCAAGCTATTGTGAACTCTTCCCCTCAAAATTAAATTTAATATCGTGTGGACTATTGACCCACATATCAGATATTAAACTGAAAAGAACAGATACTACACTTGATCTTAGCCAAAAGGCCGAGAAAGGTATGAATTGATACTAATGTTTGCTGTGTCTTTTATATCTAACATATTTTCTTCTTCTTTGCTAACTCTATGATGTGGGACTTTAATACAATAATTTGGTGGGAGTCTACTAGTGTTTGTGTTAGCTCAACACTTATGTAACTTGCTCTTATGTAACATGAATTAAACCAAGAGGGGGATTGTTTGGTTCACATACATTTTCTGCTCAAAGTGATTTTGTTCGTAAAAAGAAGTGGCTCTCATTTTCTGTGACCACAAAACTAAATAGGTAATAACTCTTGTCATCTCTTTTTAGTTTAAAACTCAGCCAAATTTTGTTAACTGATAATTTTGAAATATAACAGTTGTTAGAACAAGACTGAATCTAGAGTTTCCTGAAATGCTATAAAAACTAAAGCAGAAAAGCCCCGGTAAAAGTTGAATTGTTTCCCTTCAAATAAATTCGTCTTTAGTTTATGAAATACTTCCCTTATTAAGTTCAATTTAACAAAAACCAAGTCCCAAGTCCTTAAAGAAGTGACGACTGAAAATCATGGGACTAACTATGTAAGCAAATTATTAGTCATCATTGGTAAACATTAATAAGCTATCAATTTTTGTGTAGGATTGTATACCTTAATGTTGAGGGACCCATTCTTCTTACTAATGAATGAGCATTTATAATAATGTCTATATGTGTTTTTTATGTATATCTCCATAATTTTAAGAAAACTATAGCTACAACAGCCTGGAGATTTGTCATCATTAGTTCATAACCAGACCAATTGTCAAATACACACATGTTGAAATCAACTCTATGTAGTTTGGGAATGAATATTGTATTAAGGTTGTTCTTGAGCTAAGATCCTAATCTATTTCTATACATGTCTGAAAACTGAATCATGAAATATTATGCCATCATCACATCAATTTTAATACCTTCAGAGCTGTTTGGCATGCTTATTACTAATTCTTTCAGCATGTTAGACTCGTTAGCTACTGACATGACTTTTTAACTACAGTCCTTGCTAATAATAATCACATTAGTCATTGCTGATGTTACATATTCGGTGCTTTTTTGGGATTGAAATTTTGCCTGCTGCAGAATACAGAAGGAGTAGGGCAAATAATCGGGCCAGTAACTCATGTGTTCCTTTATTACTCGATTGCATATTTAAATAGGAAATAAAGGATGGGTGACTTTGTTCTTGCAAATACAATAAACATAGCAAAAACATGTTTTGATATGAAATTTAACATGTGTTGAGTACAAAGTAAGCCATTTATGAAATCATGTTCCGACTTAATACTATGTCAATTAGGAATCCTTCAATTATATCATTCCTACTATTTATATTAGTTCCTAAATATATGTTAGACTGACCCTAATTCTATATAAATTAAAGAAATTAGAATATTTGTATTATTAATATCTTGTCCTATCTTGTTGTGTTGTTCATTGATATTGTACTTTCTTCAGCGACGGTGCTTTCGGTCGCTCTTGTTTTCATCATTTGGTACGTTTTTGGCTCTTGTTTTGGTCCTCTTTTTTTGCTCTTGGTCTTTGCATCATTTTTTATTTCTTCATTGTTTATAACTTTCGGTTTGGTTTCATAGCTTTGGAAAAGGATAGAGATAACTTTTGTCTTTGATTTATTAGGAAAAATGGTCCTTTTTGGACATTTCAATTTGAAATGCATGTGAAAGGAAGTAGGGTGTCTTCAAAGGCTCCAACCGAGAGTGTTGCTAAGGGAAAATGAAATCTTGATTTGATTCTATCATATCAAAGACCTTCCTTGAATAAAAGTGAATTAGGGTATAAATTAAGTATATCACATAGTAAAAAAGGTTTGATAGGAATAATGTTAATGGCTATGTCTATAAATACTTTTATTGTAATAGATTTAGTCATCTAGAATCATTTTATTTTGATAAACTGAGAAGGACTAAAGAAAGTATCTTAGAAAATTTAAGTACCAAATGTGAAAAGCTAGTATATTTTGCAGGGTGCTTTGCAACTTTAATGAGTTCATAGTGTTTATCAAATGAAGTTGTGCAAATCAAAAAGTATATCCTTGAGTATATCTGATGTACATGATAGTATTTGATTGTGCTAGCACATGTGATTAAAGAATTCTCGTTGATGGTGTATATCAACGGTCGTGATCAAAGTAAATGTTCGTTGAGGATAGTCTCAATATTTATGACTGATGATGATCAAATGACCTCTTAGTAAGATAAGTCTATAGTGGATCTATCTATCTCTGTTTAGCCAACTCTCGTATTCAATAATTCGTAGAGAATGACTTACGACGATAAATTGTTGCTCCCTCAAAACCAACTCTTGTATTAAATAATTCGTAGAGAACGACTTACGACGATAAATTGTTGCTCCCTCAAAACCAACTATTGTATTCAATAATTCGTAGAGAACGACTTACGACGATATATTGTTGCTCCCTCAAAAAAGTAAGGTTTTATCAAGTTTACTTCATTTTCAAGGTAGTACACATTTTAGAGGTTTGAAAAATAGAAAAACTTTAATTATCACATTAAAATTATTTGCTCATCAATTTAAAATTATTATTACTAATTAAAAAGTAATTAAAAAGTAGTATGAGCTTCTATCATTTTCTTAAGAAAATGATGCAAATAGAATGAGTGAGGGTGCAAAAAAATAATATGTCAAAGTTAAAATTCAACCCAAGGCCCAAAAAGATTAACGAGTATGAAAATTCAAAAAATTGTAGAAATCAACTATCAAAATATTTACCCCGTACCTTACACTTATTTCTATACTCTTACACTTTTGCAAATATTTTAAAAATACCCTTGATAATTTTTTAAATATATTTTTTAGTGTAAAAAATTTGAAATCATGCATTGCTTTCGGAGAATCCAAGCCTAAGACATATAACTATTAAGTAATTGTTCTGATTTGTTATTTTCTTAAATGATTTCCATCCTTGGATAAGGTTCTTCTCATTTTGATTTCTATACATGCTTTCATGAACATACATGTACCCTCAATTGTCAGATCGATATCTATACTATATGTATAAGAAGAAACATAAACTTCTTCCATGGTTTCAATCTCTCTCATTCTAATCACAGTTCGACTATGATTATCAACAATTAAATAAGCCAAAGCGTGAACCGACAACAATCTACACAAATCGAATGTCACATCCTATCTCAGCTAGAATCCAACACAAACAAACCTTCATGTCAACGAAAATGAGTAAAAGCTTACAAAAATGATGAAATCATGAAGATAGAAACATGGCAAAGGTGTTACCGACTGAGAAGAAATTTTTGGTTCCGACTCTGATGCGAGATACGTCCAGTTATGTTTTTGATGTTCTAGATGTCTTTTTTTATATCCATCCAGTTATGTTTTTGGGAATGTTCACCTAAATCTTAAGGATATTACAACTCTGCATGCAGAGTATTCAGTTTGGAATATTTAGAGTTTACAACAACCATATTTTCACCTGTGAAGAAATGAAAGATAGTGAAAAGCGTAGGAAAACTGAATGATGCAAATCAGATACCTTACATACAAGTTATTCGATTAGTATTGTATAAATTTCAATAATAACTTTTGATTTTTAAAGTTGTGTAATAAAAAATAAAAAAAATTATCAAAGGATATTTTTGGAATATTTGCAAAAATATAGGGATATAAAGATAAGTGTCAGGTATGTGGTAAAATTTTCCCAACCACCATATAATGGACCCGTTTGTTTTGACTTTTTTTTTTAAAATAATTTTTGTAGTAACATAATTTTATAAAAAAAAGTATAAGATATTTCAGATAGCTTTTCATAAAAATTATTTTTGAGAGATTTTTTTCTTTCAAAAATTGCGATTTCAACTATGTTTTGTCTTTAATAATATATATTCATGTTATATGATGCTGTAAAATATTTTGAATGTTCCTATCTTTCATTGCATTGAGATCTCATAGTTAAAATTCAATTAACCTTTGAAAATCATTTAGACGTGTAAATTATATTGAATGACTTATTATAGAGTGATTCCTATATTAATTCACTTTAATTTAGCTTAATATGACGCTAAATTCAGTTTGCTTTTGATTTCGGTATTTTCGGTCTCGTGGATTACCTTTGACCTTCTTACAATGAGATTTTTTGTTTGCATTTATTAATTTGATGAGTTTGCTCTTAATCGCTTTCTTACTCCCAATTGACAAAATGTACCCACATCCATTGTTTGTAATTTGTATTTATTTTCATACTTTTATTTCCATTGCTCTTATTAGTTAAGATGAACTAAATAAATAATAGACAAAAAAATATAATAAATCAACCTTTTAAACAAGAACAAACACTTGATCACATCAAGTTAATTAAAAAAAAACTCAAACTATTTTCAAATCATCTCACATATATACGAATTAAACCTCGAGTGACTTTTTCTAAATCAAACGTAATATCAAATCCTTTTTCTTAAACAAACGTAAAAGAAGAGGATCGTTGGAGTCTAGCATTTCGATGGAACCCTCGAATGATCGATCTCGAGGCAGACGTTTTGGATTAGCCATTCATTCTTTCTTTTGCTCTTAAAATACTTAATAAACTTGGACTAAAAAGGACGGTTGGAGTTTAACATTGTGATGGAACCTTTGAACAATTGATTCCACGAATTTTGTCCTTTTCTTATTGAGCATTTGTTGTCCATCAAACCATTTTCTTAAATATATTGAATGGAAAATGACCATCGAAGTCTAGAATTCTGGTGAAACCCTGAATGATTGATCCTGAGGCTTGTGTCCCGTTCTCATCAAACATTCGCCGTTCACTTATAAAACCTTTAATCAATCAAACTCTTTTTCTCATCGTCGTTCAATCTTCAAAACCTTTTTTCAAAACGAAAGACATTTCATCTCGAGACGATGCAAAACAATGCTTCGTCCATAATCGTGTGAGTTGAGATACATGATGTTTTCCCGTGAATGTTGATATGTATGAATCCATTTAATGTGATGCAAATGCTCGCTTTTCACTTGTTTTGGATAGAAAGCAATGTTTTTCCGTCGATTAAGATAGAATAACTTTTTCTTAAATCGACCATCAAACATTTATCTATCCAAAACTATGTAAGTCTTAAGTTCTCCATCACACCCGAAGATACGTAATAGCAGGACCCACAATCTTGTTAGGCGCATTAATAAAAAAATTGCGACCCCTTTCTTTTCTCATTTATCTTTTAATAACTCAGAGAAAACAAATGGCATAAGATAACATTCAAATCACAAATTTAACTAAATGGTCCTCGTTGAACACAACGGACATGCGGGGTGCTAATACCTCCCCCTTACGTAATCGACTCCTAAACCTGAATATGGTTGCGATGATAATTTTTTTCCAAATGTTTTATCGATATTTTCCTATTCCTTCGTTGGAATAAATAAAGTTTTGTGGTGATTTTGTTCGATTCACGAGTGTGCGATACATTTTGCGAGGATAAAATTTTATTAGGTACGACACATATTATTTTTGGGAAACTTCCCAGAAGGTCACCTATCCAAATACTACTCCAAGCCAAGTACGCATAACTATGGAGTTCTTATTTGTTAGGCTACTGAAAAAAAGATGCATTTTGTTAGTATAGGTAGTACCAATCAATCCTTATAAGCCTTCCTTCAACCATGCAATCTCATACTTGTATAGCCTTAGGATCCTCATATTCCAATGTGAATTAGAGCGACCACTTTTCTCTCTCTTTGGCCTCGGTGTTACAACCACCATATGCCCTCTTCAACAACGGGTGTTACATGTCCATCATCTTTCACTTGGTTCGTCCCTGAACCACATCGTATTGGGAGAAGTGTGCTATAATACCAATTTAATAGCCCATATTGCTTTCAAGATTATCAGCTGACCCCACAAACCAACATAAGTCTTTTCAACATATTTTTTCCTTGCTCACATGCTTTCTAGGAAACTTTCCAGAAGGTCACTCATCCAAATGCTACTCTAAGTCAATCAAGTTTAACTATGGTGTTCTTATTTGTTAGGCTACCTAAAATAGATGCATCTTGTTGGTATTAATAATATCAATCAATCCTTATAAGCATTCCTTTAACCATGTAGTCTCATACATGCACAACCTCGGGATCCACTCATTATGATGTGAATTTGGGTGAACACTCCTGACCTTCTTCGGCCTCAGGTGTTACAAACACTCTTTGTCCTCTTTGGCTACATGTGTTACACTTAGTGTGCCCATGAACCTGGCATAATGAGACTTGCTTGTGAGAAAGTGTCTTGGCAAAGTCTTTGTGCGTTTCTTGGTTGTTTTTGGTTATTATGTGTCATACCCAAAATATGTCCTCCTATTTATTACTAACCATCAGGTATCTTGTGCTTCATTGCATTTAGGTCATAAATATCATACACGCATCATTGGTTTCCCCCAAGGCATGATATTAAAGTGATTTTATAATCCAGAGGGACTCATGTTAAATTTTGCCCAACAGTTGATCATCGGAGGCTCCAGCATTCATCGGAGGCTCCGATATTTATTGAGATGCTCCTATTTGCTCTGCATGGCTATAGAACTTCGGTCTGCACTTCCAATGGGGCAATCACATACTCTCTTGTGTATGGTATGAAGATTGTTTTACCTATCAAGGTCAAAATCTTGTCATCAAGAGTCATCCTGGAAGCTGATCTTGACGAAGCTGAATGGGTCCATTCCAGGTATAACCAGTTGAATCTCATTGAGGAGAAATGATTGACGGTCGTCTGCCATGGTCATCTGTATCAGAGGCGCCTCAAAAGAGCTTTTGACAAAAGGTTCTCCCTCGCACTTTTATAGAAGGTGAGCTCGTGCTAAATAAGTACTCTCCTATACACACAGATCCACGAGGCAAGTGGACTCCCAATTATGAAGGACCTTTTATCGTCAAGAAGGCCTTCTCAGGCGGAGCCCTAATCCTCACCACAATTGATAGGGAGGAGTTGCCACTTCCTGTGAACTCCGATGCAGTAAAAAAATATTATGCCTAAAAAAAGATAAATAAAAAGTCCGTCAAGTTGACATCCGCAGAGGCAATCTAGGCAACGGTATCCCAATGGACTAAAAAAAGAAATGTCCATGCAAAAGTTAGGGATGAAGCGGAAATTATATATATATATATATATATATATATGTATGTGTGTGTGTGTGTGTGTGTGTTTGTGTGTGTGTGTGTGTATGCCCGCTGAGTTGAAAACCCGAAAGAGCAACTCAGACAACAATAGGTATCCCGGTAGACGAAAAAAAGAGAAAATGTCCAAGCAAAAATTAGGGATAAAGGATTTGACTACAAACATTGGAGCATATCTTTGCCACAGCTAGACCTCAGGCGATAAAATATCGATCTAGTCATATTTAACAGAAGCAAAGTGTTGGGACCTAGGTCATACAATGGATGATAGCCAATGTTGTAATCAATGGAAGGAAAATTTTTCCCTTTGCCATTTTTCAATTTTTCAATTTCCTCCTCATCAAGGATTTTTGCATCCTTGTACACATCTTATATATAAATTTTTCCATATTCAATAAAATCCATTTTTTCTTTATCGATTATCTCTCTTGATATTTTGTTTGTAAATAAATAATTATTTTTTTATCACATAATACAACGAAGCATTGAGAATAATAAAAAGTTAAATCAAAAGAAAAGTATTATGCATTGTATGGTTAAATGAAAATTTCTAAAGGGAGATCAGTAGTCCATAGCAAACGCTTGATACCCGAGAGCACCACAATGGTTGCTCGATCAGATCACACATCCCCTTTTTCCCTAGTAGGGTTATGATCTCTCTCCCAACATGTTTAATTTGGCATTCCTGACAGTTGTGGCAGTCAAGGGCACATTCCATGTCATTCTCATTCTCAAACAGATATCGACAAATCGAAGTCTATTTTCACCACAACAAAACCTTGCCAAACACCATGAGCCACCTTGTCACATACCATATTTTCATGCATCATGAAAAATCAAACATACATTGCATGTATCACACGCATCTAACATTTATCTTATGAGTGATTTATTTTCTCAGTAGAATATTCCAGTAAATTCCTAGCAGATAAGCTCACAAACGTTTACCTACTACTCCATGACCCCATAGACATTTCTCAAGTCAAAAACATTTATCATCCCTCATACATCATTTCCTCAAGGATTTTTTTTGGCTACTCTTGTATTTAATGCTCTTCTACCTTGAATGCCTGAAAAGCTGTCGCGATTCTTACATTCAGGTCCAAGATGATTAAATAGGGACAACGATCATACCTCAAAATTTGCCCTCCTATTTATTACTAACCATCAAATAGTTTATGCTTCATTGCATTGCATTTAGGCCATAAATATAATACATGCATCATTGATTTCCCCAAAGGCATGAGATCAAAGTGATTTTATAATCCAGAGGGACTCATGTTAAATTTTACCCAACAGTTGATCATCAGAGGCTCAAACATTTATTTTGCCCGACAATTCAATATCGATCAATTTGCATCACGACGGTGCATTTCAAGTGTCAGAGCGAGTTTTTAACTCATATCAAGTGTTATTCAGTGACAATGTCAAAATATGGGTCTCGGAAGAAAAATAAGCTCATAACGGATGGCCAAATCCAGTTTTCCAAGATTTCCCACCAAAAGAGCAAGAATTCAAAATTTACATCGTGTAACCGGTTACAGTCTAGGTGTTAACCGGTTACCACATACATTTTTGCTACAAAATTTGGTTTTTTTTAACAGGGGGGTTTCTCACGTCTCACTTCAATTTTCCACTTCATTTTAGCTTTGACCAAAGGAATATTCTAGAAGAATCCACCGCTTTCCAAGGGAAGGTTCTAGAAACTTTTCTTAACTAACTCTCTAACCGTATTTCCAAACCATATTCCTAAGCTAATTTACTTACGTCGCTCCAAACCTAAACCACACTCCAAGCCTAAGGGGTATATATTCATTTTTGCTCCAAACCATGGAAGATTTCATTTTTTTCCACAATTTCTCATTCATCACTCTCAATTTTCTCCCACCTCTCTCACTTTTGTCTCATTTCTAAAATCTCACACAAACCTTCATCTTCCAAATTTCTCCGAGTTTTGCATTGAAACTTGTTGAATTTGAAGTTAAACCTCTATCACTTCATTGATTTATTGGTTAAATGAAGGATTTGCTACTATTTTGGGGTTGAATTTACATCTTGAAAGTGATCCATGGAAGGGTTTATCAAGGTTTTCCCCAAATCACGTTTATTTTACGTATTCGTGCAGAAGAACATTGGATCTCTGAGCTTCTCGTCAATTGAGCGTTGATTTCTCTTTGCAACAATTACCAAAGCAAATCCCAGCTTTGCAGGTTGGTGAAATCCATAATCACTTCTGTTTTTAACTTATTTCGCGTTTTCTCGAAACGTATGTTCATCGCATTTTGTTGATTGTTGATGCATTAGATAATTAGATCTTGATCTGTTTATGGTGTTAATTCACTACTAGAAAATTTGTTTTTAGTGACCGAAAAATTCCGGTCTCTATAGCCACCAAAATTTGATATCAATGAATAAAATTTTAGAGGTCACTAAATTAAAATTAGCCACCGATTTAACGGCCAAAGTTTTGTGACCGCCAATTCAGTCTTAAAAATATTTTTATATAATATTTAATATATACAAAATTTAGAGACCGAAATTTCGGTCACTATTTTTTTTCTTTTTTTTGTCCTCTTTATTAAGTTACTATTTCTCCCCCCCTTTTTTAAGATTTTAATTCTTTATTTTTTTAAATAAAATATTCACTTTTTATTATTTTAACAAATAAAACATATAATTATATAAACAATTATGCTATTTTATTTTTATATATGCATAAAAGTGAATTTTATTATCATTGCACAATTTTATATGTGCATAATGAAATTATATTAATAAAATCAAATTTTATTTTTATTACATCCAATAAAATTAATTAATAATTAGTAATTTTCTAAATATTATTTAGATTTTATTTTATTTTATTTTATTTTATATATATATATATATATATATATATATATATATATATATATATATATATATATATATATATATATATATATATATATATATATATATATATATATATAGAGAGAGAGAGAGAGAGAGAGAGATAGATAGATAGATAGATAGAGAGAGAGAGATAGAGAGAGATAGATAGAGAGAGAGAGAGAGAGAGAGAGAGAGAGAGAGAGAGAGAGAGAGAGAGAGAGAGAGAGAACATAAGAACTGATATTAGGTGGGCTAGTGGTAATGCCTAATTGAAATAACATGATATAACGAGTTTGATTCCCAAGTTTGACATTTTTTTTTAATTTTTTCTTTGAATTTTACAACCGAAAAATGGTGGTGAATTAATGCATTTAGGTGTAAAATTCGTGTACAATTGATAGGTATTACATTAGGGCTTATTTGGATAAGTAGTTGTTTGAAAGGTGTTGAAAATGCAGAAATTTTTGCTACTGGACACTGTGTAACCGGTTAGTACCCAGGCTGTAACCGGTTACATAATGTAAATTTGCGCAGTTTTTATGTTTTTGAACTGTGTAACCGGTTAGCACTCAGGTGATAACCGGTTACCACTGAACCATAATGAAAAATATTTGTTTTTTATGGTATTTTTTATATCCTTTTCCAACTCCAACCATCATGGATCATTAGGATATGATTTTAGGGAATTTATAGAAGTTGTTTTGGTGTAGGTTCATGTATGTTTGACTTCTCTTGACACACGTTGTTTCTTGTTCCCGATACTTTGCATAATTGCATATTTGTGCTCATGATGTATTGTGAGTGTTATTCCTATAAATAACCTATTCTTAGCCTTTGATTAGTGATCAAATTTTAGTTTGATCGATTAATCACAATAATTTACATTTTCCCCTAGGATCCATGTTCATTCAAAGTGGTCATTAACCACTTAAGTGAATTAAATCCTCTTTCTTGTTTCGCTAATCTCTTTCAAGCCAGACTTCGAGACGTCATGCAAGACCGGAGCACTGTACAAAGCACAACATCAAGGATCTTCTCAAAGCTGGTTAATCGCAGTTCACACTATACGCCACGAGCCTTAAGAGATAGGGAATGAGTGGGTTGGAGAAATCCTACCCCATTCTGACTGCTCTGGGTATGGACCGAATGAACCAGTGCTCAAATATTCACCCTTATCCATAGACTTTAGTACACATCTGAGCGATGATCAACAAGGTCTCCTCTATACAGAATTATAGTGATCAACGTCAACCAGACTCAAGCTCAAGTTTTCAATCATCAACACCTTGGATCAATTCCATTTCAACACCTTAGATCAATTCTATTTCAATTCTTTAGATCAATGCCCTTCCATTGCCCTTTGGAGTTCGTACTTTGGAAATCTCCTTTTCGTTCCTTTGGAGTTCATACTATGACAATTCTTTTTCCATTTCCCTCTGGAGTTCATACTCTGGCAATCTCCTTTTCGTTCCTTTTGAGTTCATACTGTGACGATTCTTCTTCTATTTTCCCTTTAGAGTTCATACTCTGGAAATCTCCTTTTCGTCCTTTGGAGTTCATACTCTGATGATTATTCTTTTCTTACCCTTCAAAGTTCTTACTCTGGGAATCTTTCGCCCTTTGGAGTTCTTACTCTGGCGTTCTTTTCTTGCCCTTTAGAGTTCTTACTCTAGCAATCTCCGCCATTCGGAGTTCTTACTCTGGCAATATTCTGCCCTTTGTAGTTCTTACTCTGGTGTTCTTTTCATTGCCCTTCCGAGTTCTTACTCTGGAAATCCTTCCTTTCCCTTTGGAGTTCTTACTCTGGCAAACCCTTTTCTCTCCCTTCGGAGTTCATGTTCTGGCGATCCTTTTTTCCCTTCGGAGTTCTTACTTTGACAATCCTTTCTTCTGCCCTTTTAGAGTTCATACTCTGGCGATCCTTTTAATCTCTTTTGTGCCCTGTGGAGTTCTTACTCCGGCGATACTTTCTTTCATACACTAATAATATTTCCAATATTTTTTTCATCCCCGCAAAGTTCATACTTTGGAAATATCTCTTTTACCCTTTTTCCTTTGCCTTTTGGTGTTTATACTCTAACACTACTTTCTATTTTTCTATTACCCTTTGGAGTCCATACTCTGGCGACCTATCATTTGTTTCTTGTGCCCTTTTGAGTTTGTACTCTGGGAAGCCACATTTCTCATCCCTGGTTCCCGGAACTACAGAGCTTTGATTTCCTCACCGAACTATGAGGATACGTAGGCACAAGATCGAGAGATTTTGGAGAGCACATTTCCTTCAATCTTTCTTTCACCCTTCTTTCTTTTCTTCCTTGGTTCTAAGAACTACAAAGCCCCAACTTCCTTATTGCGTTATGAGGGTATGTAGGCACGAGGGTCTCAATCCTCCTCGAGCATTTTATCTATTCGCTTTATTTCCTCTTTTGCAAGTAAGTTTTATATATAACACTCATCCAAGCAAAGAACAAGCAAAACAGTTCTCGTCGAGTACGACAGATGTGAATGGTGCTAATACATTCCTCTCGCATTATCGACTCCCTTACCTGTTTCTCTTTCCCCTGAGATTTATCGATATTTTCCTTTTCCTTTTGGAATACACAAAATTTGGTGGCGACTCTATTGTACCGTCGAGCGTGCAATGCGCTTGGGTATATTTCGGCTAGCTTCATTATGTAAGTAAAATCTGTTAGATCTGTTGGAGGCGATTTGGAGGTCAACGAGAGAGCATCTCTACTTGGGACACACATTTATGAGAGACACACCATATATCCACCTAAAACCTTAAGATGATAGGTGTGTGGGTTCTCTCACTTATATAGTGTTCAATCTTCCCTTTTCTAATCAATGTGTGACTTCTTCCTCACACTTGATTCTCAATACTTCACTTAAAGTGTGAGTCTATACACAATGCTCCCCCTCAAGTGGAATCTCTTTATTCCACATCTACTTGCATCACCCACACATGCGGGAACACACCCACACATGTGGGAAGTGTTTCGATACAAGTAAGTCGGTCCCTTCACTCGAAACCAAATACTCATGATACCATTGTTGGATCGATCTAGGGGGTCTGTTGGAGGCAATTCGGGGGTCAACGAAGGAGCATTTCTACTTGGGACATACATTTGCGAGAGACACACCATATATCCACCTAAAACCTTAAGGTGATAGGTGTGTGGATTCTCTCACTTATATAATGTTTAATCTTCCCTTTTCTAATCAATGTGAGATTTCTTCCTCACACTTGATTCTCAATACTTCCCCTCAAGTGTGAGTATATACACAATACTCCCCTCAAATGGAAGCTCTCTATTCCATATATACTTGTATCACCCACACCTGCGGGAACACATCCACATATACGGGAAGTGTTTCGATACAAGTAAGTCAGTCCCTTCACTCGAAACCAGGCTTTGCTACCACTATTGGAGGCGATTCGGGGGTCAACGTGGGAGCATTTCTACTTGGGACACACATTTGTGAGATACACACCACATATCCACCTAAAACCTCAAGGTTTTAGGTGGATATGTGGTGTGTCTCTCACAAATGTGTGTCCCAAGTAGAAATGCTCCCTCGTTGACCCCCAAATCGCCTCCAACAAGATCTTGTGTTAGGGGTCTGCTGCAAAACATAAACAAGAAGAAGATGAATATGAAACAATGAAAGTTGCACAAAATAAATTCCAAAACGTGTGTTTACACTAAACTTTAGCTTCGATTCGCCCCCACCAATTTAGACAATTGAATGCAAATGGATTAACCGACAAATCTCTTTCAGGATACTTTAGAAGCCTTACATGAATTGTATATTCACATTAAGCATATTGACCAATGATATTTTACAGAATAAAGTTTCTTCACTTATTCTTGTGCACTAGAAAAATAAAAGAGCGACTTAGATATAATTTTTTCCACTTGAAACAAGTAATTTTCGTATGTATTTTATGCCTAACAAGTATCTCTATTTATAGAAAAACTTGTACAAACTGGTGAGGAGAAACAATGTTTCAATGGTTTCAACATGACGATTCACGAACCATTATATATCAATAACAACAAAGCTTTTCACGAAAAGTTGTGTTGATCAAGTCGTTGCACCTTATGACCATGCACCCAATCGTTAAGGAGTATTTGGTTTAATTCTAAATAGTTGCAACTTTTGGCAATTTATTTTGTTAATTTAACAAATAAATCCAAAAATTATCATTACAACACACAACCATCTATGATTAAAATGATTCATAAAATCAATTTAATTATTATTATTTATCAATTTAATATTTTGGAAATTTCTCCAACAAAAAGTCCAAGCACATGTTTTATCACTTTGTATCTCTTCCTATAGTTATTTTAGGGGGATAGTTATTACGAGATCCCAACTCCCTCAGTCACCCCAACTATGTGTGTTGATTTAGTCACTAAGGAGTCAGGAGATGATTATACTATCGAGGTGTATGAGGTGAGGTGACGTCCCGAGCACGAAAACTTTAGTAAGATTGGCACAATACTTTTAAAGTTTTTAACTATCTATGAAAAATTATTCCTATTTTGCCGAAATTTCATAATAAGTTTCTTCCGACTCTTAGAAAACAAGAAAAAATCTAACCGTTGTTTGAATTTTCACAGACCCTGATTGTGGTCAAAATTTAGATAGAAGTTTTATATATCGCATAAGGTTTCGAATAAGTTTTTGTTACGAATAATTTTTATTCGAATAAATATATGCTCATTAGCCTAGAAAAATATAATGAGATTAAACTCTAATTAAAAGATTAACTTAGAACATTTTCTAAGTTATTTGTGAGTGAACTACGACTTGTCTAAGAGCAAACACAAAATAAAATAATTTGATGAGACATAATTTACAAAATATCACTAAGACTATTTCATCCGAGGGCTAATATTCAATGTTTTAGTTTATAATTACATGTTATGAGAAAAGCAACATTTCACACACCACAATTTTTTTTCTTTCTCGACTAAGCAACATGAAATAACTCTTCCATATTATTTCCTCTATTCAAATTTCATCACTTTGAAAGCTTAATAAACTTGGTATGATTGTTTTCTTCCCTTACTTTATAGTGAGTTTTTCACATATATTGTCTTTAAAACTTTCAATTTTGATTTAAAGTTATTTTATTCAATTTTGATACATATAAATTGGTACGATGTTTGTATTATCCGCGATATCCCATAATGGTTTACTGATAAAACAAAGCTATTTTAATAAGCCTATACCCAAAAAATGATCCTCTTACTTGAAATGTATCCACCTACTCTTAATAGTAAATTATCAGTTGGCTTATTTAATAACTCACCATGGACATTTGAGTTTCATTAATCAATGTATACAAAGAATGATCTTAAAAGGTCATAGTGGATTTCAATTTTAGTTGTTGTTTTTTTTTTGTTGTTGTTGGTATGTCATATTTAATTCAATGTGTTTAATTAAATTTAGATCTATTATTTATAAACAAGTTTGGTTTTATAAATTAAAGTTTTTATATTTTTCTATGAATGTGGTTGAAATATTCAGTTATAACATTTTCTTGAAATGTCAAATTAACTACTTACTTTTGGGATATTCTCTATAAAATTTCAATCTTCCATGCATTCCGTTTTAAATTTAACCGTTCTAGATTATAATTAGTATTTATATTTATTTAACTTAAAAATTTAAATAATGCTAATTTTAAGAAGTTAATAGTATTTAGAGATTTTCATTTTAATATCAAATAGGATATTTAATTGTTAATTATAAATTAATAACTAAATTTTATTTAGTTTGCAATCAATATTATTCAATTATACACATAATAAGGCTTTTAGTATTATAATTTCCTTTTGATAATTTAAATCAATATATGATCAAAGTATTTGACACAATGAGATGCTCAAAATAATGAATAATAATAAAAATAAATATTATGATATATTTAATGGTAACACGTTACATGACCTAGGGTTCGATAGTACATGGTTTGTGAATAAAGGCTATAATCAAAAGGCTCTTTACAATAAAAGCACTTCCTAACAATATTATATGTGATTGAATGCATATGTTTTGGTATGGATGATTGTGTGTCCAATTGGGGTTTTGTGATAATTGTGCGTCCGATTGAGAATGTTTAATGGTTATGTGCTCAATTATGAATATGTGTTTATGCTATGATGCTAAACATGTGAATATGCTTTCGTATGATTTTGAATAAATATATGAATTGACATGAGAAATGCTTATGATGCATTTGCATATATGTGGTATGTGTACGCTAGGTGGATTACACAAGATGCGTCAGTTGGACCATAAAATACTTATGCATTTCATAGTACGTGTTTGCCAGGTGGGTCTTCACGGGGTGTGGTTATCGGGAATGGATCCACCTTAATCATGTGAGATTTATTGAGTCAGTGATAGTAAATGGAGAAATGCCCTGTTGTGGGGATGGACCACAAAAATTGGTAGGAGGTGCCTACGACTCTCTGTATAGAGGTTAAATTCTGGAATTCATGCATGTGAGAAACCCGGCTAGGGCAATCACACTCATATAGAGTTTGCATTAGGCTGTTTGTGCGAGGACATAAAGTCATATTTGTTTTGTAGAAAGAAAATTTCAATGCAATAGAAATTATTGGTTTCTATGATGAAGAGAATATTATGTATAATTCACTAAATATGTACCCACTTATTATAGTATATTAGACTCTTATAAATAGATAACTCATATTGTAGTTTTACAATCATCCTATAATCATCCAAGAGTTTGAATTAATTGTGTTTCTTTTTATTCATATACTCTTCTCTCATATTTTAGTCGCGTTATTCTGGTACCCATCATTGGTATCATAACATTTGGTATTGGTCCATATTCTGTTGCGAATATTGTTCACGGTTAATATTCATACATGTTATTGTATACTTTTACAATGATTATTAACGTATACCAGATTTTTTTTGGTGTACAGTAAAATATATACAATATTGTCCACGTAAACTTTGTTGTTCACGGTGAAATTGTGCAAGTCGTTTCAATTGAAATTACCATGACAGGAAAATTTGAGATTGAGAAGTTCAATAAGAGTAATTTCTCCCTGTGAAAACTGAAGATAAAGGCAATCCTAAGGAAGGATAATTGCTTATTAGCAATTGAAGATAAAATTTAGGGAATATCTGACGAGAAGTGGAATGAGATGGATAACAACATTGTTGCCAATTTGCACCAAGCATTAGCGGATTTAGTTTTGTCTAGCATTGCCGAAAAGAAAATCGCAAAGGAGATTTTGGATGTTCACATCAAATTGTACGAGGTTAAGTCACTTCACAACCGAATTTTCTTAAAGAGAATACTCTACACTCTTAGAATGAGTGAATCCAGATCCGTGACAAATCACATCAATACTCTAAATACGATGTTTGCTCAACTTACATCGACAAATTTCTGCATAACAGAAAATGAACGTGCAAAACTTCTACTTCTGAGCTTACCATATTCATATGATCCATTTTCCGTCAACTTAAATAATAATAATGTTACATACAGTCTATACTTTGATGATGTTGTCAGAGCCCTTTTGAGGAATAGTCCAGACATATAAATAAGGAAGACCGCCAAGAAAGCTTAAAATAAGTAGAATCTTTGATAATGACGAGAGGATGGTCAGTAAAACGTGGCCACGGCGAGAGCCAAAATCATGGTAGATCAAAGTCTTAAAGTAAGATAAATCTGAGATGCTACAATTGTGGCAAGAAAGTACACTTGAGAAGAGATTGTTGGCTTAAGAAGAATGGTGAGAAGTCTTTAAAGGAAAGTTCATTTCAAGGATGTGTTACCAATACCTCTGATGATGGAGAGATTATGTATAGTGGAGCGACAATTGGTTCCAAAGATAGTAAACAACTCATTGATGTTTGGATAATTTATTCAGGAGCAACACGACACATGACTCCTTGACGAGATTGGTTTTAGACTTATCAATCTATATCATAAGGATCAGTGTTCATGGGAAACGATTAAGCCTTAGAAATTGTTGGTGTCGCTACTATCAAAATAAAAATTGTATGATGGTGTAGTTCACACAATTCAAGAGGTACCACATATAAAAGGGTTGAAGAAGAATTTATTATCTATTAGACAATTAGATAACCTCGGGTGCAAGACCCATCTTGAAGGTGGCGAGGGGTTCTCTAGTAGCGATGAAGGAAAAAAAGAAATATGCAAATCTATGCATTCTTATGAGAGAGATGTTGTAAGAGGGTTATATGTCAGTTGCATCAACTAGTCAAGAAAACTCAACAACAACGTGGCATCACAAATTGGGCTATATGTCAGAGTGAGGCTTAAAAGTTCTTGTGAAACATGATCTTTTACCCGGGCTCAAATCGATAAGCTTACCTTTCTGCGAGCATTGTGTGATATGCAAACAACATAGGTTGAAGTTTGATAGATCAACAACTAAGATCAAACACATACTTGACTTGATTCATTATGATGAGCGAGAGTCACCGCAGATGTCCCTTGGAGGAGAAATTTGTATCATTCATTGATGATTACTCCATAATATTGTGGTAAATCCAATCAAGAAAAAGTGAGATGTGTTTTAAATATTTAAGCATTTCAAAGCATTATTTGTGATTGAAACTGGAAATAAGATTAAGTACTTGAGGACAGACAATGGGGGAGAATATACAGACAATGAGTTTTTGGCATTCTGTAAGGAAAAATGTATAATAAGACAATTTATAGTTGTTTATACACCTGATCATAATGGTGTAGCAAAGCGGATGAATATAACTCTCTTAGAAAGGACTAGAGATATGCCGCGAACTGCAGGATTAGCCAAGTCGTTATGGGAAGAAGTCACTAAAATTGCCTATTACGTGATAAATAAATCGCCATCAAGTGCAATTGGTTTAAAGACTCTGGTGGAGATATGGAAAGGAAAGTTAGGTGAGTATTCTACTCTACATGTGGTTGGATGTCCTATGTACGTGATGTACAACTCCTAAAAAATAACTAAGTTGGATCCAAAATCCATGAAATGCATATTCTAGGGCTATACTGAAGGTGTCAAGAGTTATTGCATATGGAATCCCACTTCCCACAAGGTTATTGTCATCAGGGATGTAATCTTTGTAGAGAATGAATTACAAAGGGAGAAGGAAAATGACAACACTTCTAAAGATATCACTAAAATTCATATAGATGGAAAGTTTGTATAAGATGATTCTTTTGAGGCAGACTAGAGCAAGAGGTACAAGAACTAGAGGAAGTCGATGGTGTTGAAGTTCAACAATCAACACATCAAAAAGGGAAACCAAATTGGAATTCATACTATATTACGGAAAGCCATGATGCATATTGTTTTCTAATAGAAGATGAAGAACCATCAAACTTTCAAGAGGTTGTGAGTTTAATAAATGATTCTTTGTGGATGGCAGCAATGCAAGAAGAAATAGAAGCCTTACATAGAAACAAGACATGGAATCTTGTTGTACTTCCAGATGGTCGGAAATCCATCAATGAAAAATGAGTCTATAAGATTAAGTGTGATAGTAATGATCAAGTGGAAATATATCGTGCAAGAGTGGTGGTTAAAGGATATGCTCAAAAGGAAGGAATTGATTTCAATAAAATATTTTCTCTAATGGTTAAACTTACAATTATCGGAGTAGTGTTAACTATGTATATATGCTGCTTATGATTTACATTTTGAACAATTGGATGTAAAAACTACTTTTCTTCATGAAGAACTTGAAGGGGAAATATATATACTCCAACTAGAAGGTTTTGAAAAAAAAGGAAAAGAAAACATGGTTTGCAGGTTGGCCAAATCTATGTATGGTTTAAAGCAGGCGCCAAGGTGTTGGTGTCGCGGTGAGAATCAGATATCAAGCTATTAAGTTAACTTGTATCGCAAATCATAAAATTCACCACCGAACTTTAATTTATCCAAGGGCAGGGAAAAAGATCGAGAAACCCTAATAAACACGCTTAGCTGAAAGACGAGGCTAAAAGCTAAGCGGTCAGAGATCGAAGGTACGGGGGTTGGTTATACCTAGGGAAGGTACTAGCATCCTAAGTATCCGTAGTACTCTACGAAAATCTCTTATTATATCTATGTTATATGCTTAATTATCTGCTAACTGAATGGGAACTAAAAAGAGAGAAAATATGGAAATAGTAAAGAAAAAAAATGTGAAAGATGAAAAAAAAACAAATGAAAGATGAAGAAAATAAAAATGTGCTCGCCAAGGATAAACCTTGTGCCTACGTATTCCCTCGTGCAATGGGAAAGTCAGAGCGCCGTAGTTCGGAAAACTACGGGTAAAAAGAAGGAAAAGCTTGAATGCAAAACTTGTGAAAAGATTAAAGGATGAAAACTAAGGTGGAAACACAGAAGTGACGAGTAAATGACAATAAGTCTATAAAATGTCTTCTTCCCTTGGATTGGGTAACGAGCATCAGACAACGAGTTAAAATAAAAGTACGCTCACGAAAAAAACATCATGACAAAAGGTAGAATTGAGAATTCGCTCACGGCAAAAACATCATGAGAAATCGAACAAGCATCGTATACGGAAGAACATCGTAAAGAAAAAGTATGCACGACAAAGACATCGTGAAAAATATTATCAAAGTAACGGACCCATTAGACCATTTGCCACACGCGACAATTGCTTGTCAGGTGTCAACTCCATCCAATTAATCTACTTTGATTGATGTCCTCGTATGGACCCAACAAGAAAAAACATCTCACGGACCCACACTACGAGACCATAGACACTAGGATTATCTTGACAAGGCGACAAAGGAAAATTGTCAAAGATTCCAACAAGAACTATATTGAGTCAAAACTAAAAAATCGAAAAAGGCTAACACATATCTAATTATTTTTGTCATTTTTATTATTAACTAAAAATTCTAAATTCCTAAAACTAAAACTTAATATATATTTTTTTGATTTTTATATTTGAAAAATAAATAACTTAAATAAATTGAAAAGTCTAATAAACTAAAATAAAGGCAAATGATCAAATTAAAATATTTTTTGAGCTTTTCTTAATGTTATAACTATACTATATTGTATATTGTGCTAAGAAAAAAAAGTATAATTTTAAAATAAATAAATAAAACTCATTAACTAAACTAATAATAAAAAAATAAAATAAAATAAATTTTTGTTGAGAATTTTCTTGTTAAGAATAAAATCCTAGATATTTAAACTAACATTATCACTAAATAAAAACCTAATCAATATATGCATTAATTATTTGATTTTTTTTCCAATAATAATAAAAATAAAATACTAATCTTAACTTTTTTGATTTTTTTTAATAATAGTATCTAAATAAAAAATAAAAAATAAATGGTATAAGTTTTCTTCTTTTATAATTGTGTCTAGAAAATAACAACGAAATAAAAAAGAAACTATACACAAATAAACTATAATAATATATACATTTTTCTTAAATTAATACTAATATATATATATATATATATATATATATATATATATATATATATTTTTTTTTTTTTTTTTTTTTTATAAATTTTTTATGTTAATCTTAGAAAGAAAAATAAACTTAATATAATTTTTGCGAATGAAATTAACTATTACTAATAAATAAAATATGAGAGCTAATCTAACTAAAAGAAAATTATTACAATTATTTTTCTAGATATTGAGTTTAAATTAAAACTACCTAATAAAACTCTAAAAAAAGATTTGGTTGAAGAGGGTGCAAACAACAAGAATATGGATGGGTTTGAAATTGAGCCCATGATACTAAAATCTAAATAAGTTACCCTAATTAATAATAAATAAAAATTAAAAAAGAAAAGAGAAAGGGTGTCTTCAACCTACCCATAACACGTGAAAAAAAATCCCAAATCTCGCTTTTCCTCTCTCAAGTCTCGATTTGCGATT